>VYZW01029356.1:3752-13851 GCA_013401315.1 Balaeniceps rex | reverse complement strand
ACTGATGGGAGTCAGCACTTTGCTGCAGCTGGATATTTATAAGTCATTTGTTCTGTGTAACATGCCTGTTCTTACTAACCTTAGTCAAGTAAGTAGTCCATCCTCATGTGTCATCCCACGGAAGTCAAATGTGCTATTAGCATAAGTGATGATTACTTATCTGTGTGAGGTCTTGTGAGGTTGGGTCTTTCAGCATCAGTATACTTGACACGGTAGTCTTTCTATTATAATTTAATAAAATGGGGCCCAATTCAGTTCAGAGGTGTCTTGAGGAATAAGCTGGACTTAAATGGTGCTTAGGCCTTTGACTGGACCTCTGCAAACCCTGACTTTCATTGAGTGAATACTAATTACTCAGAGGGGGGTTATTAAATTACAGACTCGGTTCTTTACCGTTGCTCGGAGCACGGTACCTTTGCAAGTGCTTGAGCAAGGTAATGTAAATCTGAACACACTGAGAAGAAAGATCTGGTAAGACTGCTTTCCTTGGTAAAAAAGGGACTGCAGAAATGTCATTAATAAATAGTTCAGAGAATTTATACGTGTTGATGGGTAAATTTCACTCTAGAAGAATACTATGCACTAAAAATGGACAGTATAAGACAGCAGAGAAAACTGCATCTCACAGCTGCACTGAAATGGAAATCTCTCTTCCAGCCAGGTAGACAGAAAAGGCGTAAACCAGAATGCAGTGCAGTCAGTGGAAATCTTTCCATTTTGATGAGCTCTGAATTAGGCCCTTACTAAGCAAGCACGCTTAGGCACCCTTGATGCATCTTAGTCTTGGATGATTGTGTACAGTAACGCACTTAGTATAACATCTGTAAAACGAATCAGTTACCCGTAATCAACTACTCCGTGCAAGAAGGAATCAATCCATTCATTTTCTATGCCACGCGCCTCTCCTGAGGAAGAACTCCTAATTGAAGCATGGATAAATCAGCAAAAGATATCACTCATGCTAAGCACGTGATTTTACAGGGTTACTTATATTTCTAACAGCTGTTATTCTCCCTCTTTTTAAACTTTTCATATGTCTTTGTTCTTTACCTGATTTCTGAGCAGCTACTAACCTCGGAGTGGCTCCTGCATACTCTCTGAACCTTCATTGTAAGATCCTGCAGCTCTCATAGCATTTACATCTTTTGTGAATCCTGCAGCAATTCCTTGTCACCTTTGTGACCATCTCCTTAATTCATAGCTCTTCTGATTCCCAAAGTGTAATGGACATAGGAAAATTTTGGATCACAATTTCCTAACCAACCAGCTCTTCACTCTGCTCTTTGTTCTGCTATAACTTGTGATCTGCTATGGTTACAGAGTGCCTGAGTAGTCTTCTGTGTGACCCCAAAAGGTTTTTTAAAAAAAAAGGTATTTGAAAAAGACTTAATCCGTGGTACAAAAAATATTGCCCAGCTGTTAGATCCAGAGTGTTTGGCACACTAGATCACAAGTAGTGGACCCATTATAACATTTGATCCTTATCTTTGCTTGCTGTATCTGTTAAAACAGTTTGCTGTTTGTATTCCTACTGCACTTCCAGCTTTCCAACCAGGTGTTTGTGAAGAATTGCTTTTATTTAATTAGTACATAAATCGTTCGTCAAATTATGTATATTAAAGGCATATATGCAGGTCAGTCCTGTAAAATCACACATATAAAGTGCATTTTACACAATGCATCACTTAGACTTTTGGTGAATGACTAAAATCTGCATATTAAATGGCAAACAGGTTCTCCCTAAATTAACAACAAAGAATCATCATTATCAATATTAATGAAACAGGGCTATAAAAACTTTTTTTATAGTTGTCTGGACAGCATAAGTTTTTCTCCTGTTAGATTTAAAATCAAGTTCAGACATTTTCAGAGTTTAGATGCCTTTGCTGTCTAATGCCCTCGTCCATGTCCAAGAACATGCCCAACTTCAGCCGTTCATGTAATCCATATGAAGTCAACAGCACTTCCTCATATGAAAATTAAAAGCCTTTGGAAAAAGCTTGCTTAATCAGTTTTTAAAAGATTTCAAGATCTTTATATGTCCACCATTATGTTTAAAATAAGCATTTTTTATTTGCTAGTCATCCAAGGACCTGATTTTTCTTCATTTTCCCATTAGCCTGGCATTTTAGCCAGTAGAACCCTTTTATTCCTCCCACTGGAGTACACAGGGAAATTAATTTGATTCCAGTGGATAGTAGTTGATTTCATTATCATATTATAGAAAATAAAGATTACGATTCCAAATTATTTTGCCTGCAGTCCACACACTAACCATGTAAATGGCAATATGTGGAAAAGTTGACTACATCATAAAAAATTAACTTCCTGCAAGGATTTTCTTGAATTGGTTTCAAAAGAATCTGCTGTTTGGCATCTTTCCTGCACTGAATTTCTGGAGGGTAACTGCATTATGTGCATGTATAACATGTAAAAGGAAACACTCACTGAACTCTTTCATTCTGCTACCAAATGTAACTATAGCACATTGTTTGTGTTTAAAAGAGTTGCCTGAAAGCAAAACTCTATACGCGTATAAGGTTATAGATGTGCACATTGTAAGATAACCACTAACGGAAGGTGAAGTACTGTTCTCTTTCACTTGCTGTTGAGTGACAAAGGTTGCATCTAATGATAATTTGAATATTCTGCCAACAGTTGGTGATATTCTGCCTCTGCCAAAATAAATAAATAAATAAATGCCTCCATCTCCCAGAGCAAATGCCCTGTAAGTCTATAGAAAACAAATTAGGAATGCGTTATTCTCAATGAAAAAAGTCTCCACGAGAGCTATAATTTTATTTTTTTTAGTGCACAGAATAACATAAATCAAAAGAAGCAATAGTCTACCTTGTGTTTTGACTACTTTGACCCTCTTCAACCCCTGCCAATTTTTATCTCATTTTTGTTTAACTTTGTACATCAGAGTTTAATTTTAAACCTGGTCCTGAAGACAGTGATGTATAGGGTACATCAAGTATAGCTTAAATTACCCTCTCCCCAGTGATTTGAAGTTGAGGGGAGGGTCTTACTCCGCAGCAGGGTGGGAAAGAGAAATGGTCAGATGCTGCCCTTTGAACCTGACCACCCTCGGCTACAGAAACATTTATGCCAGAACATCATTTATTGATTTTATTATATTTTAGGATCTCTTAAAACTGTTGGTGAAGTTTGCCGTATATTAATTTTTGACACATGCATATAAAACCAGAAATACGGGTTGAGCAGAAACTATAAATATAGACAACACTGCCCAATAAACTTACATCCTTTCACTTATAGGTTTCTATTTCAGCTGATCATTCCGAGCAGCCTGTCTTTGAAAATAAATGTTACCCCTCTGATAAGCTAACCAATTTGAAGATTAAAGCTGCATTTGAGGATTAAAGTTTTTCTTATTTGATTATTGTTGTGTCTTGTAGCAGTAGAAGATAAATATTAATAAAATATTAAAGTCCAATTCTGCTCACTTCGCCCATGTGAGCATTTTATACCAAGAGACTGAAAAAATTATGCAGGATTTGGCCCTTAAACTCAGCATTAACTCACTCTTTTCTCAGTCCACTAAGAATAAGTCTCCATGAAATGTTACACGTCCCCGGCAAACTCATGAACCCACTGCTGCCACAGAAAACTCACACTGAAGGGTAGCTCTGAAAACTCACCATCCAATTATATACCACAGAGCTATGTATGTGTTTTTATTGAGGAGAATAAAAACCACAAGAAGCGCTCTACAACAGACCACAAAATGGGTTTGGCACCTGTGTCTCCTCAGAGCCGAAGTTTCGGAGTTGTGTTATCACGTGGCCTGCTGACCCCGGGAGAGCAACGCTGACCTTGTCTTACACGCAGAAGTCTATTGCTATGACTCCCCTGAGAGCACAAACCAGCTGCAAACTGCTGCAATGATTAACCCTTATGTGTTGTAGATGTAACATCAAGTCATGGTAATAAAGCTTTCACTGCGTAACAGATCTCTTGCTTTGTAAATTGTTGCTCTTATCAGCTGTACTCTAGGATGTTATCCCTTTTCTGTGAAGCATGACTGCCGTGTTGTTCACGGGAAGGGCTACCAGATCTAGAAAGCCTGTGATATTTATTCAATTGCTTTGGAGAATAACACAGAGAATACGCTTTGTTTAAACTAAAAATGCAGTGTGTGAAAACAAAAAAAACCCATGAAATACTCATACATACGAAACAATATATTAATTAAAATCCAGAGTGCCTGTAGCAGATTTGAATCCAGGAACACCAGATTTGCTGTAACAGACAACTGCGTTGTTCCGTTGAGTCCAGGCTCCTGTTTGTGGAAGCAATTCGTACCTAACGTTTTGTAAAAATGCAAACTCTTCGAGCCTGTGATGTATCTGGACAATTACAGAGTTTTGCTGTTTGGCTGGAAACAGAATGCTTGTAGCAATCAGCACTCACCTCCCCAAAACATAAGCAGTATAAGCCTTATTTTGTCATGCACTTCAAATATCAGACCTAATTCTACGCTTTCCTATTTGCACAGAAGCCAATGGGAGTTTTGAGCGTGTATCAGCCTATAATCCAAACTGCAGGCTTGTGAATAGGGCCCTGGCTTCCTCAGAAATGTGATGCCTTTTATCTCAACGTGCTTCATACCCTCCAGCCCTTCCCTTGCCAAATCTGTGGCCACTTCAAGGCTGTGACGGAAAAGGTGACCTTAATGTAAGCCATGGTATGATATGATACTATCTGCTTTAGTCTGCAAAGAGCCAGAAACAGTATCTCTGAGAGGTGGAAGCTGCTGTGTGTATCACAAGGACTGTCGCTGCCCGCAGTCATTGTTTCAGAGGGACTTTCCAACATCTCACCAGCCAAGCAGAGTGAAAAGGATTTGTTCAACATATCCACCCATCGAAGCAGCAAGTCTATGTGTTTTAGGGGCACGCCGGTCCTTGCTGTCGCTCCTGTCTCTCTGCAGCTCAGAGGTTGGGCAGACCAAGAGCATTGCAGGGCTCTGTCCACAGCTCCCAGGGACGGTTTATAGTTTTTATACACAACCTTTTTCAGAGGATAACACCAGCTTCCAGGTTCAGGAATTAAAAAAAAAAAAACACAACCCCTTTGGTATAAACAGTGGAAAAGTAAATTCAATTTAAGGAAACAAAAAATGCTTTCCCTAAAAAAACAAAGGTGTTTTGAGTTTTGGGAGGGGCATTTGGATATTGTTAAATGTGGTTGTGAAAGGCCTTGCACTGTTTGGGAGTATAGTAGACTAATGTCACCTGCTAAGTGCAGGTTGAGAAAAGGTATTTGGGAAAACTTTTTCAGCTCAGGAGTGACAGCTAGGAGGGAGGGTTCAGTGAAGATGGGTTTCCTTGCAAGATTTCGTGGTGTTCAGAGGGAGTGGGTTAGTGCCGTTTGATAAGCAGTAAATTAACACCACTCCGTGGTCCATGACTCATCCCTTTCTCCACCTCTTTCAATCACATTACTTCGGCTCGCCCTTAATGAAATAGAGGCCGATCTGCAGGAGCCGTGCTTGGGCTGGCCTTGCCAGGGGCTGAATGAGGTATTCTTTATTCCTCACCAACGAAGAAGCTGCTCTGGACTAATGATGCTTTGCTGTTTGGTATCCGGATTCATCTGCTTGAAAAACACTGCAGATAGTTTTATTGCATAAGTTAGGCTAGACAGAGTTGTTCCTCACTCATTAGCACAGGGAGCATTTTCCTACAGGGACTGCAGATGAAAGCAATGAGTTTATTCATCTCTTTCCCCACCTTCCCCTCTGTAGGCATATGAGTGTTGTTATTTCAACACCAACAGCTGTAGTTAAAAAAAATACTATCAAAAACTCTGCAAGTCCTGCTACAGCAAATATAGATGGAATGACAATGATGAAACAGTTAACAACTCCAAAACTGGCAGAAACAGGGAGAGGCAGTAACTTCACTTACTCCCTTATCAACTCCAGCAGCTCCTGGTTTTCTCTGAGTAGCTGCTGTGGTCTCCCAGGTGGAGACTACCGGCCTCTGAAGCGAGCAGAAGTTGCCTGGTCCCTCTTTAGGAGGATGGGGAAGGATCTTTTGGTTATGGCACCTTGTGTCCTGCTTGGCTCCTGCAGGAGTGAGTGGCTGGTGAGGAGGATGAGGCAGCAGTAGCAGTGGGCTTCAGCTGCTGTGGGGCTGTGTCGTTCTCCCAGGGGCCTGTGTTTGGAATCTGGGGTGGCCCTGTGTGCCCTTCCACGTCTCATCCCTCCTCTGGCTGTCGCTCCTATTTCCAAGGTACTTTTGCCCTGATATTTGGTTACTCAAAGGGGAGAAAGAAGCAACAAATTTACTGAAATTATCTTGAGATTATTTTGTTCTCTTATGGGGTTTCTGTGTGAAGGGGGTATCCACTCTATTAACTCCCATTAATATCAAACTTCTACTATTAATAGGATTTGCATATGGAAAGGAAGAGGATTGACCTTTAAATTCATTAAATAAAGCAAGTTAAAAAAATAATTTTAGTTAAAAGCATTAGCGTGATGAAAAATACAAGAACAAATACATAGACATCAGTATCTGGGCTTTCGTTAACACTAACGAGCAAATTATTGCAGGGGAAGATTTGCATCATTGGAATACATATTCCAGCCTCCATACTGATATATGTGATGCAAGGTTATCTTTGTATGGCTCCTCTTTCGGAGTATATTTTCTTCTTATAAAATAGCCTCTTTTTAACTCCCATTGGGGACCTCCTTATAAATGAGGAACTGGTCCTCAAGGGACTGGCCTGGCTAGAAAAGTGTGTTGTTAAAAAAAAAAAAAAAAGCATATTAGAATACTAAGCAATATAATTAGCCCATTTCTTTGTTTGTTTTTTTAAGAAAAATCTTTAAAAAAAAAGTATAGCCAAGTTTAATTAAACATACGCTCTGGATGTTTGAATTGTGCAAGAATTAGAAAACCCTGCTGTATTTTAGAGGGATTAACTGCATCAATTTAAGGTTCCCGCTCTGATCTTTGATATGCAGCCAGGTATCACCACTCTTCTTGCAAAGCAGCTACAGTGTCATGAATAAGTGATGTTTGCCCACACAGCTGGGGCCACAAGCTGCCCCTCGGAGGGGCATTCTCAGCCCATGAGTAGCAATGAATGTGTTCATCACCTAATCTTTTACATGGGAACAAACATAGGGTCTCTGTACCAAAACTGGTTAAATACGCAGATTCAAAATATTATTGCTCCTAATAATCAATATTGATTTACACGTGCTGAAAAGCTTCTGTTGCCTTCACAGCAAGTAGTCTAAAATGTAATTAGATTAGTAATGTTTTTACCACCATACTGCTTTTCCAGTCTGATTCTTGAGACACCGCTGTCCGATGGTCTCTGGATCTCTGGCATCGCCCTGCTTTTAACCCAGCCGCATCCCAGCTTTCTGACATAACCCGTCGTAAAGTACTTTGAGGTACTCGGATCAAACTTGCTGCCAGTTCGAAGTAGTATTAATCAGTATTTTGTGCTATTTTGTTACGCAGCTCAGTCTATAAACTGAGCTATTTGTTCCATTCCTGTTCTACCTCAGGCCCCCACAAGTGGGAAGAGGTGGAACTGTTCAGGTTATTCTTCTCAGAGCTCAGCTAATGTCATCTGCTGAATACAGCTCTAAACATCTGAAGTTAGTGAAATTAAATAAAGTGTGAGCATCCTTTGGTCTATAGCTTTTTGCCTTTAAAACAATTACTCATGGTAACCTTAACAATAGTATATTAAGACAAAAAAAAAACTCATAAGAGAATTTAGTGTTAGGATGGAGCTCTGCCTGATATTAGAACAATTACGGAGCAGATGCATCCACTCTGAACAAAGTGACCTTTTCATCAAGTTACAAAACATTAAAGGTTAAAGAATGTTTGAAAGGAAGTTAATACTTTTAAAACATTAGAAAAAATTGCCATTCTTTCAAGACCTGACCAAAACCAGTGCGAAACCATAAGACGACTGTTTAGGCACATCCAGTCATAATTTAAGCAACTCTTATCAGAGAAGGATATAAGGTATTTTACATCGTCTGTTTTATTTTAAAATTAGAAGTGCCTTTTCAGAGAAGAAATGAGATTTGATAGGAATAAATACCCAGTGAAAGAAATCTGCTCTGAAGCTGGTTAATTGCAATTTTAAAGTCACATTTCTTTCTCTCCATTGTGTACAGATGACACGAGAACAAAGAGAGGGAATCAATGACGGTGTCAGATTTTCTTAGTTTCCACGTTTCATCTGACCTGGACGGTGCAAACTCTAGTCGCTAGTAAGAGCGAGCAGAGCTCCCGCTCCTGCCTTCGCGCTTCCCCTCACCCCGGTGAGCACCAACAAACATTTAAGAGCAGTGACCCGCCCGCGGCTGCGGGGACGTGGCTCCTGGTCGCAAACCAACCGCGTGGGAGGGCGGCGAGTGCGTGGATTGGGCAGCCGAGTGCAAGGCGAGGCTGGAACGCGTCCCGGGGTGCGAAACACGAGCGCAGCCCCCCAAAAGCTGCCCGCGGAGGGGTGCTGCAGCCGCCGGCCGCCTCTGCTGCTCGGCCTCCCCGGCGGGCTCCGGGCCTGTTTGCTGCCTTGTCAGGGCGGCTGCGCCCTAACAGCGAATCTTTGTTCTTTTTATTAATTTTTCTCGGGGAAGGGGTGAGGGCGGAGGATGCTGGGTGCCGGCCGGGTCCCGCCGCGGCAGGGCCGAGCCCAGCGGCCCCAGCCGGGCTCCGCGTCTCCCCGCGGCCGGACCGCGTGTGCGGAGCCCCGCGGGAGGCAGGGGGAGCGTAGTTCAAACTCCTGCACATGGTCTGCGTCATCCGGGTCCTGTGCTCTTCATACATAATAAATTTAGTAAAGCCCTTCTAAACAGTAGTTGCTGGGCACGCTGGGGAGCGAGGATTTACGACCCGGCAGCCCCTCTATGTCTTTTTTTAAATGCCCGTTGGCCGCGTGCCACGCCGTGGCCTACCGGCCTGCACAGCTTCATTCCCGGCATCAAAGTGGCGCGGAGCCGGCGGCGGGAGGCAGGCAGGGAGGCCCGCACCTCCGCGCAGCGAGGAGGGCCGGGGCCGTGGCCGCGGGGGCGGCGGGAGCGGCCGCGCCGCCGGGGGCCGGTTGTCATCCTCAGCCTGGTGCGCGTCCCCTCGGGGGCACCGAGCGCCTGGCCGCGCAGCCAGCGCTCTTTGGGGGCGGGCAGGGACGATCGTAGCGCTTCTCTTCCCTTGGCGGTAGGGTAATTAAGCAGTGGGGCTTGGAGTGTGCCCGCAGCCGGGTAAAGGTGCGTCATTGGCAGAGGGATAACTTTTTTTTTTCCTTAAGGAGAAACTTGCATATCTTAGTGCAAGCGCTATGTGCAAGTCACTAAAAAAAACCCGTCTGGGAAATAAGTTTCTGTGAAGGGAAAGAAGGATTTTGCTTGGGGTTAGGCTTTATCAACTTCCCACTTCATATATTTTTTCCTGTTTTTTCAACAATAGTGTGTCTGTGCACAACAAAATCTCTATTGCGTTAAATCACAGGCCGTCAGCAAAGCAACGGCTGTGTTAGCTGTGCAATGAAAACTTTCAGGTGATGGGAGAAATAAGAGGGGAATCCCTTCCCCTTCTCCTAGATCCTCCAAATGCCTTTCAAATTAACCAGCTCTGAGGATCGCTGCCAGTCTCCACAAAGGCGTTCCCAAAGCCTGCAGCTAGTAAAACTTTGTATAGGTAAAATTAGCTAAACCCTTTCTGCTAACACAATAGCTTTTGTTGTCGCATATGGTGGAGTTCCAGGATCTGTAACTATTTTTCATAAAAGATTTTCCTACTGCCCAAGTGAATACATTACGCTACAGTAGCTCTGAATGGTATCGCTTATTTCCTTCAAAGCAGTGGCCGATTGTTTCTTCGGAGACCCTAAGTCCTTTCAAGGGGGGGGAAAAAAAGTGATAATGCAGCGGGACTGAATCGCGACGATAGATCTTATTTTAGCACGCACCGTCTCCAAAAAACTGCCGCCCCTGGGAGAGCGGCAAATGTCGAGGGAGCGGGGCCGGGGGGGCTCGGGGCGAGCAGGGCGCCGGGGCGGGCGCTGGCCGGGCCGAGCGAGGCTCGCCGCC
>VYZW01029354.1:16767-47400 GCA_013401315.1 Balaeniceps rex | reverse complement strand
CTTTCCAAGCCAGTTCCATTACTTTGCTTTGAACCAGAGACACTTATTTAATGAAAAACTGTGACACAAACATACACAGTGGACTAATAAAGACCTACCTCTTCTTCTGGTCTAACTTTAAATTTCCCACCCCTAACTGGGAAGCCACTGCCAAATTCCTTTGAAGCAATATCAGCTCCATATTCTACTGTCACATCCTCTTCAATGGTACTAACAAGTCTCCAAAATTCTTTTTCAACCAGCTCGGTGGGGACCATCTAGGTATGAGAAGAAGAAAAACAAGGAGTACATACTCATGAATCAGCGTATAAAAAGCATGTGCATAAAAGCTATCTCAGGGAGGAATCTCCACCAGCTTGAAGCATTGCCCCATTTCAAAATCGCTTCAGCAAGAGAAAAAAAAATGCAGCAGAAATGTGGTTCCATGCAGGACATGCTGCTCCTTTGCTCCCTCAGGAACGGGTGATAGCTAGAGAGTATTCTGTTCCTTACAGACACTCTTTAAAACTGAAAAAACCAAGAAGCCGGTGGAACAAGAAACCGTGACACCAGCAAGAACAAGGATTCACTGACGTAAATGAGAACGTCTGACTTGGGATTTCATCCCATTCAAAAAGGGCATTCCCCCCTCCCCCTCAAAAGTTATACATTTTAATTAAGCACAAAAATTATGGCATCAGGATAAACACATCAACGTACGTGTACTGGCATGTTAAAATAGTCTGACTTGAATGCATCTGCCATTTCTCCGAAGGTGCGAAGTGTATAGTCTCTTGCTGCTTGCTCAAAACCAAATGCTTCTTGAGGCTTATTACACTCCTGCAATTGAAATGATAATTATTTCTATAAGGTATTAATAAGACAATCTGGGCTCAGATTTTACACTAATGGGCTACTATTACAGCATCTGATGGGGAAGAAGGCAGGGCACCTGACCAAAATGAAATGACTGCCCCAAGTCGCATAGTCAGAGGAGGAAACTATTCTGCTTAATTCACCAAACCACGATATTTATTTACTGATAAATCTGGATAAACATTAATGAAGTAACATGCCTAATTTCTCCTTCCTCTAGTAGAGCTAAGCAAAAAAAAGATGCCTAGACCTCCACACTGAAGCACCCAGTAAGACCCAAATTTTAAATACAGAGGAAAGGTGCCAATTAAAATCGAAAGTATTCTTTAAAATTTTAGCAATGCGAAGGCAGATCAATTTTTGGCTCCAAAATACAAAGCGATAGCTTTGCAATTTGAAGCATGTCCAGTCTTCATTTTAACCTTACCCTCTATCACCTTGTTTGCACAACCTTAAGTAATAAGAAATTGTATTTTCAATCCCTAGGATCAAGTTTAAAAAAAAAAAAACAAAAAAAACCCAAAAAACCAACAACAACAACAACAAAAAAAACACCAAAAAAAACACCACACCACAAAATAACCTTCAGCCTAACTTTTATGGTTTGTTGAATTACCTGAGCCAAACACTGGGGACACCTCCAGTCCCCTTTGGGAACATCATGAAGGGGTGGAATTAAACAAAAAGTATGGTAACTGTCATCACAGCCATCACACAACAGGAGACGGTCCTCATCGTTACCACTGCCACATAAGAGACATACATACAAATCCACCTGTAACAAAAAATTGCCAGAGTGGGAATTTGAGCACTCAAGGTAACTCATGGTGAAAGAGCAGTTTGGTAACTCAGTCATCTGTGACATTTGCCAAAGCTTATTTTCACTTTCTCTCTGAAATGGAAATGAGACAAGCAAACACAAAATATTCATTTAAAGGTTTAAATAACCCCCTTCTGTAATTTAAGGACAGACCACAAGAGTTGCAAGCCCTTCCATGTACTTATTTTCCAAATGACAGAAGATTCAGTGGCCAGGACATTTAAGTCAGCAGTCAGTGGATTCGGCAGGTATAATGTAACACCTGCTGGCAGCTCACAAATCCTTCTTCTTGTTGCTCTCACGTGCAGCGCGTGTGCACAGATACTTCATCCTCCTCTGAGACCAACTGTTTGGAGCCTCAGAAGAGAGGAAGGGGTTCTTCTTGATGGAAGTGTTCCTCTTTTCCCCCAGAGATGCTGGCCAAAACCTTCATTTTAATTTGGGAGGGCACCAGCTTCCCACCAGAGCTATGTGCTTTTGGGCAGGGGTCAGCTGTTCAAGAAGTCTGATGGAGGTTTCGCACAGCAGCTACCAAGCCCCAAGGAAAAGGTGCAGGCACTCTGAACATGGGAAGGGTTGTCTGCTGCCTGTCCTACGCCACACCTTCATTAGCAACAGCCTGGAAGGTTCTTCTCAAATACAGAACAGAGCTGTGAGGACAAGTGGACCCTGTTCTCTTATGTTGCTAAAAACAGAAGCAGCATCTCCTGCTCCTCCCCGCAAGCTCTTTTTGTTTGGAGGGTGGGGGTGTCAGGCTTCTAGTATTTGCACAGTTCATTCTCAGGCATCTAGCTATAGGTGTGGATTAAACGAAGAACATTTTTGGTTTTAGGAAGGACCCAAGTAGTAGCATGGATAGAAAGAATCTCAATATCATCTCAGAAGTGAGACAAGCTACCATCGCTTTCAGTTTGGGGTTTTTTTGGAGGGGTGCTGGTAGTGTGTGGGGAGTTGGAGAAGGAACAGGGTTGTTTTTTTAAGCAGCATTTGAACAACAAAGCTTTGAAGTTAGCGCTGAAATTGCGGAATAAGTGGCAGGTCTGCCAGAGAGCCAGGTGCCAAAGCTCACATTAAACTCCCTTGAGGTTAAAGAGCAACGGGGGGAGAGATCCCAGAAGAACCACTTCTGTTTGGACTCTTCTTTCAAAATGCTTATTTTGAGACTGTACCTTGGAGACAGAAACCAGGTTACTTTAGTTATAGATAGTGAAACTTAACTATCCTGTTATTTTCAGCTTTGTAACAGCATGAAGCTTTACAAGTGTATATTCCAGCAGGCGCAGATACTGCTTTGTTTCAGCCACAGGGTTACATGAAGAACACAAGAGAGTCCTTAGTGCGATATAAATGAGATGAGATTTCACTACACATCCAAGAGAAACCCAGATACACTGGCAATCAGTATGAAGCAGGAGGAAGGCAGGGCGTACTCACAGCATTAGTGGGTTTTTTAGATCGGACTTTGGATTTGTCTTTCTCTGGGTCCCCAGCATGTTCTCTCTTCTCGGGAAGTTTCACTGTGCTATGCATTTCCTTTTCTGGTGCAACAGAAAGAAAAATGAGGGTATTACAGAATGTTTTAATGCTTAGCATCACTTATTATTTATTTTATTTGTTATTACTCATTAGACTGCATCACTCCAAGTTACTTGTTGAATTACTTGTTATCCCATACACACGCTTGTTTCAGTTAGCTTAAGGCAAGATTTGAACACCTGCAATGCGTACAGAAGCCGGTATTATCAGAAAAACCAAGCATGCCATCACGAGCTAGCAATGACTGTCACAGTCCACACGTTTTGAGTGGGTATTTTAAATCCCATTTAAATTAACTTAAATTAAATTATGAGTATCTTCATAAGCTAAGATTTTGTTTCCATGTGGTGTTAACAAATGTGGCTGAATTACTCCATCAGTTTCACAGCAGCATGTCTCATGGAGACATGAAACAACACTACAGCTTCCTACGATGATCTTCACACTTCAGTTTCTTGTAGCAGTAGCTTTCATGAAAATATATCGTCAAAGAGGAGCACGCAGCAGAAGTGGCCTGACAAAGAAGCAGTTTCTCTACATTCTTACACTCCTACCTAATTTGGACATGTCTCTACTCAAGTCTTCATTCCTGACATTATAAAAAAACCATACACCCAAATCCATACAAGAGAGCGTGAAGAATCCCAGGGCTCTGGTGCTGAAGACAAGGGGGCAATGAAGTTCTTAGCTGAAGTTACAAATGAGCTAGAGACCTTTACACCTGGACATGAGACAAGCCGAAGCGTTTCTTCGAGTCCGAGAGCTAACAAAGATATTAAAGAGAAGAATGCCAGCATCTATCAGAAATTTAAGCATTAAAAAACTGTCTAGAGCTTTTTCCTTCTACTCTTCAGGGGGAAGAAAGAAAAAAGGTTAATGCCTAGAGACACTCCTTAAAGAAAAAAATTATAAAAAAAAAAAAAGACCACAATCTACACAAATTCTTGGGAGAAAAAGATTTTTCAATGAACAAAGGAGACTGACAAACTGCTTAATTAATTTCAATTATTAAGTAGTTGTAAGTGGTTCCTGTATTTGCTTTGCCAAACTATTTGTCAACAAGCTTATGATTCTGTTTGATAGCATTAAACATTTCTTCTCAGTCTGAAATTATTATTTCTTAAGGACAGATAACCACAGACTCAGGATTGCTGACAGAAGCAATTTAAAAGTCACATTATGGGAACTTAATGATAAAGTTCACAACATACTTTCTTTTGCCTTCATGAGTTTCATTTCCTGATTTCAAATTCTTCCCTAAAAGTCTCTGAAATCCGACACATTTTTAAAATAGTTTCCTCCATTTAAAGTTAGTGGATTGATGCTAGCTATTTAAAACACAAAATAGAAATATGGCTCAAATCTCATTTCTGATTGCTCCATAAGAGACACTGAAGTTTAAAAAAGTAGAAATTTTTTTTTCAACTAAAAAGACCTTCTTCTCCAAGAAAACTCAACCACTTACAAAACAAAGAGATTTCAAAGCCGTGAAAACTTTTACAATAAATTCCAATTTAAAAATGAAGTTAGCAGAAGTATTTTTTAAAAATACTTTGAATTGTTTCAACTGCTGAATTTAACTCTGGTCTTAAAACGAGTTTGTACAAAGTAACAGAAATTGCATTCACATATTTTTTCACTCCCCACTTGCCACTCACCATTTTCACACTTCGGAGGTGCACATCCCATTCTACGTCTCAGATTATGAGTTCTGGCTTCTGGGGGGTCAGACTCAGTTTTAATATTGGTTGCCTTAAAAAAGAAAAAAAAAAAATCAGTAATGTCCGTAGATGGAACACTTTGGTTTTACACTTGTATTTGGGAAAATGTTCACTGCCATCTGAGCTCGCGGCTGCTTGCCCAAGTACGGACCGACGATTTTGGAACATACAGCTGGGCACTGCAGGCAACGCTGCAGGAAGGGCTGCGCACCCGAGGAGATCCAGCCTGCACTCAACTCCTCCCGCCCTCAGAGCTGCTTTGGCTCTGAAGAAGGGAAGAAGCCGGCTATGTCCAACACAGGGTCCTAACAAGAGAGTGCCTGTTAAAATGTAAATAATTCTCTGCAAGTCTCTACAGTTGAGTAACTTTGGTGGCAGACCCTGCAAGGTTTTAAAATACACATTTCAATTCAAGAGCGGAGAAAAGATCTGGGAAAAAGAGACAATTTTGACTTCCAAATTCAAAAAAATATTTCTGCATACAATTCTTAATCCACTCTGATAAATGCCAAGAGAGGACTGCAAAGGTTCAGGGAACAAGCTGATGCGAGACACACACACTGCACTGAGGTACAGTGGAGGTCTTAAAACTTGTAACCTGACTTGTTCTAGGAAAAAGCCAGACAGATGGAAGTGTGATAAAGACTTTGAGGACTTCATTTAAACTCAAAGAACCATTTTATACTTACAAGCGAATAAATCTAAAAAGGCAATCTGAATTTCTGAAATACTTGTATTCAATTATTTAAAAGAGTTCAGAGAGAACTAACACAGGGAACAACCTGGAGAGATTTGAAAGGAAAGCCTACAAAAAGCCTGTGCCAATAATGACACCATGTTTTCAGTTTGATTTCAGTGAAACTTGATAAGAAGCAAAGGAACAAGGAACTTTGGGCTTTCACAGATTTTCTTTTACTCTTGAGAACCAGAACATACTCCGGTCAACATACAGTTGGTGTATTGTGGAGCTTTCAACACAGAATAATGTTTTTCCATTTAATTCTTGTATTTCTCCCCTGAAGTTTTGAGACCGTGGGAGAACAATTCTCAAATCTCTCAGCGTAAAGACGAGTTTCTCCAACATTGTATTTTTTAAGCCTAATTTCTTAAGGAAATGAGGTCATGCAACCACTCTCTTGCTACTCACACAAGTCAGTCCACTATCAACCGCTCCCCAAACCCAATAACAGGACTTGTTGGCCTAGCTCTAAAAGCATGACTTCCAGTCTGAATGCGTCATCAGGTATTCGAAGGGGCAGAGGTTTGTTGTTGTTCTGTTTGGGGTTTTTTTTTTGTAGGCTTGTTTGTTTGGGATTTTTACAGAGGTGGTTTTGACATGACTTCCCCTTCACTTTTGGTGTTCTCTTTGTCCAAATTACTGTCTCCATGAGACCAGGCAGAGGTCCCATTGCTTAAGATATGCAAAAAAAATGCTGTTCGTTGTATTTAGTAATAGTAAACCAGGATCAGTTTGCGCTGATCCTCAAGCAATGCAGTAACAGGTGCCCCATCTTCTGCATCTTTAACTTCTATGAGTTACGTCCATGTTCTGTGCTTAAGCCTACACTTAGCTTCACAAGAGTAGCTTTTTTTTCCCGGACTGAGCCTTTTATCGTATTGATACATCTCACTTTCACTTCCACAGCATTGTTCTGTCTTTTACACTTATCTTTTCTACATCACGCATCTAAATCCTTTGCATTTCAAAACCAGCCTCTGACTGCCATTGCCCTTTTCCTTTCCAATTATGAACATTTTCTCCTAAGCGTTTACTAACCAGGTAGGAAAGGGCAAGGTGAAAACCATATGCATCTTACAATTGCAAACTAACACTTATCCCACGGGCTGTATTTTTTGCTAGTAAGAATAATTTAGAGTACTTTCCCGTAGTTCGCTTATTTTAAAGGTTTACAGTAGACGGTTAGCCTTTGAAAAGCAGGAAATATCAAACTGGTAAACATGAGAATGAACTTATGTTTTAATTTAATGTTAATTTCAGACACTGACAAATCCTTGTATATCTCGTTAGAGCAAAAAGTTGAGACACATTAACCAAGCATTACTACTTTTCAGCCAGGTCAGTGTAAAAATCAACTGCGTGTAGCTTCAACGAAGAATAGAACAGATTTAATTAGCTTAGCTGACTTTGCACTGAAATGGAACAGAAACACTCACGTTAACAAGTCTTAACTTTTGGAAATTATACTGCTCCTTCCTAAGCAAGTCAGTCACGCTCCTTAATTCAGCCTTAGCTCTGTATGTTTCAATTCTGTTCTTAATCAAGTATTTTCCTTCTACAAAAATTAGGTGCATGACATCTGTAGTGCTCAGGGAAAGAGCTGCAGGGCAGCCTTGCATTTTGGCTAAGTATGAGCAGTTAGCTTTCACAGAAATGACAAAAACATGCACTCTTCATTAGCCGGTGTCACCTGACACCACTGTCAGAGAAACAGCTAAAGTTTTAGTGTATATTAGCCCTGCTGTTAATCTTTAAAAGATACGTGAGAACTAGCATCTTTCAACCACGGGCAGATACTTCAAATGAAAAGTTTCAGTTCAAACTACTGAGGCTTTCTCAGAATTATAAACCTACTTGTAACCAAGTATTTGAGTGGAAAAGCTTTAGAAAACCTTAATGGTAACTTATTAACTAAGAATAATTATAGGCAAAATTTGCAACAGCTAAGTTGTACTACTTGGTAGTAATAAAGACCAAGACTAGAGCAATGGGAGTTTAATAGAGAGTCTGAAATGAACTTAAATAGAAATCTGGATTATAAACAAAGAGAGTCAATCATGACCTTCCTAACTCATGATGTCACCACTAATGAGACCGCCTCCTGGGAATAAGCCTCCCCTACTCTTCATCTGCTCAAACAAAAGAAATAGTAAACTCTCTGAAGGTAGGAGCATCAGTCTGGAAGGACTGAAGTCACAGTAGAACAGTTTTCTAGCAAAGGAGACACACAGTGATCTAAAATATGTCTTCACAGGAGAACTCCGTGCAGATATAATCAATAAATTTTATGCTTATCCAAATAAATACTATTACTTAAGCACATGTAAGATTAATCCTGTTTGACTGTACAAAACCATACTGACTTAATGTTATGCAATTTTTTTCTTATATTACGTGGCGGAAGTATAGCAAGTTGATAGAACTCAGAGTAAAAAATTAAATACAACAGTGCTAATGTCATAACAAAAACCTTCTCTGCTCTAACACCCGGCTTCAACTCACGAAAGATTTACAGAAACCTCCCGACACATTTAAAGCGTAACTACCATTCACTGGCTGTCCTCTGAGGAAACGACAGATCAAAGCTGCAAAAGACAAGCTTCATTTCTAGAAAATTTGTCACCTGTATTTTAACCTATGAGCCCCGTATTATTTATAATTATGGTAAAAATGTTATTATAGTGCACACACTCATAACTACTGTATAAGTGGAACAGCTTCAGTAGAAGAGCCAGCCTCTTGGAACTCCCAACCACAGTAACACACTTTTTAAAGTATCACACAATCCTTACCATATTATTTATAATTTATGCATTTATAAATATTTATGTATATTTAACAACGACAAAGAAAAAGTTAAATAGCTGTTTACTATGCATATACATTTAGCGATCTGATCGAAATAAAATTTGTCCCGTAACTTAACTAAAACCCGTTGTGCTACGTTGCCAGGCAAACTATTACCGCATTAAACGATTTCACGCTCAGTCACTACAGAGCATTTACCTATCTAAAGGCAGATTATCTCACCTCTGCTCTTAGGCGTTTTGCTCGACGAGCGGGTGGACAAGTTTCAGATGGCTGAACAGACTGTCTCTGTGGAATATCGTGGGGCTTATATTCCTTGTCCTTTGTGTCACTGGTGAGATCTGGTTTCTGCAAGCACTGAAGAGACACAATTTGATTACTTAATTTCCGCCTCCACTTCTAATACAAACTTTGCATAGAACAATTTCCTGGCTAATGTGAAAGAATGTAGACAGGGCTTTAATAATTACTGTACTGAGTTAATAAAAAGTTAGCATTTATGACAATTGTAACATTACCTATTTGAACAAGTCACAAAATCACTTTTTCCTACCCTTTTACTGAATGCAATAACCATAATAAAGGATCTTAAATAAAGCTGAATTAATCTTTTAAATTTTATGAGCACCAAACATTCCTCTATGAGAATACCAATACCAATTCTTCTAGTAGATGGTGCTTTTGGAGACGGTATCAACAGCATACTGGAAACTGCTATAGTGTCCTCAGGTTGCATTACTGTAATGCTAATGCACAAAGCAATATAAAAGTAAATTACAGCCTACCGTACATCCCTGTCTTAAATGAAATACAATTTTTGTCTTAAGAACATTGCAGAAGTTACGTTCCTTATATGTTTTGGAGAGGACAACACTGCTGCATGAATAAAGGGCAGAAGGGAAGAAGACGATGAAAGAACAGTTTTAGTTCTTTCAAGTCACTGAATGAACACATTTAATTGCTGAAAACTGTGTATACAATTGGCAAGAAAAATAATAATTAGTGACAATTCCAAGTTTGTCAAGCCACACAACATTCAGTAACAGCAGACAAAATGTCAGTTTTTAATGAGTAAACAACAAATCCTGAAGAAAGAAAAAAGTCTCATTTGTCAAAAAGTATTTCACACAAATTGCTGGATCCACATTTCCCCGGTTCCCCAGTTAACATCTGTTCCCATCACAAGCATTTTCTCAGCAAGAGAGAAACGGAACAGGAACGGCAAGAGAACCACTGTAGCAGCATAAGGACCGATGCTCTGTAGACAGCACAGAAATCAGACTTTCAGAAACGAATGATAGTCAGAAGGGTGGATGAAGGAGGAAAAAGCATAATTTTAGAAGACAAGTCCATGCTGAAAGAAATGTGTATTTAACAGAAGAGAAATCTCAGTCAAGGGTAGCAGGATATCATTACCTATCACCCACAGACAGTCCACAACACTGCTCAAAGAAACCTCCAGAATCTCTGTTTTATTTAGGACTGCTTTCGATCTCAGACTTTGTAAGCTCTAGACTTTTTCTTTGAAAGTAAATGCCCGACTTAATTTCAACGTTAAATACACACACAAAACAACCCAACTTCGCAGCTTATGCGCAGCAGCAGTAAATCCTGGCTAATGCTCAAAGTTGGACATGCTCCTGTGCCGAGTACGTGGAGGCCACAGAGCACCGCAGCCAGCTCTTCAGAAGACCAGGCTCCCTTAAAGCTCACACTGAAAGAAGATGATGTGAATTATTTCACATTAACATCAGTGGGAGAAAGTCACAAGTAACAATTTCTCAGGACAAAAAAAATGGACAAGCAGAAAAGGCGAGTAAGTAGGAAAAATATGAAAATGAGAGAACAAAAAAGCAAAGGAGACTAACGCTACATCGAACATTGCCAAATTTAATGACTTTTTTAAGTTCTGGTTCCTTGAATCATGTCCTCGTGTGAAATCCAAACCTTTCACTAAAAGGAAAAAGTTTCCACTCTTTGTAGTAACAGACGACATATGATCTGTGAAAGCAAGTATCTAGAAGGCAAACAGCTTTTCCTAAACAAAAGAGCAATGAAACCTGGAAAGAAAGACAACAACAAGCATAACTTGCCTCACTTCAGTGGAGTGTCCAAGGAAGAAAAAGAAAGAAAGATTCAAAAAAAAAAAAAAAAAAAAAAAAGAGCACCGTTGTCCTGGTTTTGGCTGGGAGAGTGCTGTGGTTTGGATTTAGTATGAGATTAACGTTGGTAACACACTGATGTTTGAGTTGTTGCTAAGTAGTGCTGACACCAGTCAAGGACTTTTCAACTTCTCATGCCCTGCCAGTGAGAAGCTGGGAGGGGGCACAGCCAGGAGAGCTGACCCAAACTGCCCAAAGGGCTATTCCATACCATACGACGTCATGCTCAGTATAGAAACTGGGGCGAGTTGGCCGGGGGGCAGCGATCGTTGCTCAGGGACTGGCAGGGCATCGGTCAGTGGGTGGTGAGCAACTGCCTCATGCATCACTTGTTTTGTATATTCTTTTACCATTATTATTATTATTTTCCCTTCCTTTTTTGTCCTATTAAACTGTATTTATCTCAAGCCACAAATCTTACTCCCCCCCACTTCTCTCTCCCATCCCACTGTGGGGCAGGGCAAGTCAAATGGCTGTGTTGTGTTTAGCTGCCTGCTGGGTTAAACCAAAACAGTCCTTTCGCTCACTTCTTTCAATGAGCAGTTCATTGAAAAAAAGACCAGAAGACATCTCCTGAATATTGAGGTTTCAACAATTTAAGCAGAAACATTTCCCAGTGCCTCAGTAATCTGAAGGCAAAGCAGTAGTATGAAATGGCTGTTAATTAACATTTTCAGTTGTCCCTAGAAGAACTAGAAGTGTAAGTCCTGTCTTAAGGATGGGAATTCCTCTGAACCTACTTTACTCCTAGACTGACCTGATCAACTGCAAGCACAGGTCTTTCACCAAGGACACTAGCTGCTATTTCTTCAGTCCTTTCCTCTCCCAACTAGCAGAGTCTTTTGGTAACGTTAAGCTTCTATCAGTAATTTACCCTAAGCTCTTCCTACATACTGTGATCATGATCCCATATTCTGAGAAGATGGTTGCACATGTAATCCTTGAACTCCAAATGGCGGCAGAGGGCAAGTTACAAGCCCATCAGCTGAAACCATTAAGTAGCAGCTCCTTCACCAGGCAGTCGAAGGACACAGCAGGAATGTTGACAAGGCCTCCAGGATGTCAAAAGATGGAAAAAAAATATAGGGACACAATTCAAAGGTTTAGACCTTTATGAAGTAGTAATTTACACACAAGCTAATCACCCAGGCTCCCTGTACTTGCTGAATAAAACTGGTCTACCCCTGCTATGTATCCGCTTGAGGTAAGAATCATCACACTCCAGAGGTGCTTATTTTTCTCCAGTAACAACGAAGGGTCCTAGAGAACGATGTCCCACAGAAACATCTTTATTAGAGGCATACAGATATAAATCTTTGGACATATGAATCCCACTAAGACATTAATGCCTTCGTTTAGAAAAGAGTCCAGACCCAGAATTACTGAACCCGTTGTATTCACTGTACAACAGAACACCACAAGACCATCTCTAGCCCCGACAAACTGCAGCTGCATTTTAAATCACACAAACATCTGGGCAATGCATCACCAAAGATGCACTGACAGAGGACTCTGGACACCTCAGCTCCCATAGGGGAACATGTATCCCTCTGGGCACATAGTGGGATTTTGCAGTATCGTACTGGTGGTTACTATGGCTAAGAACATAAGCGAGGCACAGGTAGTAAGAACCAGTACACCAACAGGTTTACTGCAACTACTCTGGAGCCAAACACCCAAGACCTGTCTAGTCCAATGTTTCAAGATAAGAATAAAATAAATACACCCCTGTGGAGAGCTGCTTTGAGTATTAGAAACTGGCTGATTTAAGAAATTTTTGCTGTTTGACTGAACAAGAGCTTTAATAAAAACACGCTAATCTGTTCATCTCTGAACAGCTCCAGTTTCACTATTTTAATACGTATATAGAAATATCTCCAGCTGGGATATTTGTCAAAATAACTCCTGAAGCCAGTTTAACATATATTTAAGCCACACATGAACAATTAATGCTATACACAGATCTGGATGAGATTTAAGTTACAGCATAGTCATCAGTGGAAACTACATCATTCCGTATTTTCGGCTTTTGCAGAAAAAAGTCAATGAATATTGCAAGTACTACCAATTAAAAAAAAAATTCCAAAACCATCAGTGAATGCAAGCACTAATCTTTTATGGATGATCATCCTGGCTGCATGAAGAGTTTCTCTTAAAAGGCTTGTTGAAATATTGCAAGAAGGAACGACACATCTCAAACTGACAGCTGTCAAATCGAATAGCTACATCTTCTCCAAAAACAAAAACCACAGATGCTTAGATTCCCAGTAAAGCACTGAATAGACATACAATAAAACGGACACCTACACAAGAAGCATCTGGGAAAGCACCACTTACTGAGAACACATGGAAGAAAGCCAAAAAGAATCTCATCTGAGATTCTTCCTCAAAAAATGTACTGCAAAACAAACTCAGCTGGGAGACAACATTGTCAGGAAGGAAAAAAAAAAGTCAAATCTTAGAGTGAAAAGTGAGCTAAACCCAACATATTTCTGTGGATTCTCCCAGTTCATTGAAAATACATGTCCTTGCCACATATGGGAGGGGAATATTTTAACAGCTTGGAGGGGGCGGAGTTAAAAAAAGTAAGTTAACCATACCTACATAGCTTCTCCAGAACTGCATACAGTAAACACATCAGTTTGGAACAAATGTCAGGTGCCCGTTGCAAGAGAGAGCTTGGGAAGTTACATTTGAAAAGAAGCGTGACCTCATTTGAGAAGGCTTTTCTCTTCTAAATGCATCCACTACTGAGAAAACCATGAATGTAAACATCAGCTGTGTGAGACACTCGCATGGGGACTGTGGTACCATGTGAACTGTTTTACAACTTTTAATTAGATCTTTCCCTGTGCACCTCAAAAATATGAAAGCAAATTGAAGTGTCGCAAAACAGACTAGCTTCAAAAAAAAAAAGAGAATCCACAGTTTTCGGAACTAATAAAAATGCAAAGTTTTCAATGAAATGCCTTCAGAAAATGGTGTTGCTTTCCATTGCTTATCATGAATGTGTTTGAGGCAAGGCAAAATATTTTTGATAGACTTGTTTCCCTAGCACAAAGATTTTTATCTTCAATTATATTTTGTTCTTATCCTCCGTTTGTAAAACACTCGAACCTACACAAGTTAAACTATTTTTTCTGAAGGGTTTGCAGAATCTAGCTGTTCTTTGCTGAAAAGTGATCATCACTAGCTAAGTAAAAAGCTTTCAATTCCAACCTTTCTTGACTTATGTCAAATCCCTCCCTCATTTTGGTAGCTTCATGTAAAAGGCTAGTGTTGATCTCTGTAGATTGATATGCTTGTAACACGATTTGGGCTTTTACTGCTTAAAAAAGGTCAATACTCCTGTCTTTAAAAGACCGTCATGGTAAGAGTGTTGGCAACTGCAACCTGTTTTGGTTTTCCAAATAAATGACTCCTGCTTTATAAGAAAAGCCCTATTCTTCATTAGGGATTACGTTGCTTCCACTCTCAATCAACCTTGAATTTTGTTTTAATGGCCAAATCTAAGCAGGAAGGATGAAGATTTAAGCTTGAAAGAAGTCCAAAGCCATACTGTTAACTACATGGCAATATCCATGAAGCGTTCTTGAACTTGGACACCCTTAGTGAAAGTGAGAAGAGTTACTGCCACAAAACTGCCATGGCTTGATATAGTCCCTCAGTCACTCTACGTACAAGTGATAGAGACCCACAGCACTCTTCTTGTATCAGAGAGATGGACCTATAATGATCTGTGAATAAAGTAGTATTTTGCATTTGACAAAACAGTATTAAAGAAATCATTATAGGAAGTCTGAATGTCCGTTATCATGATGCTTCTGCAAACTGTAGAGAGAAAATACAAAAAGGCAGCACTCAAAGCAGTCAGCAAGAGGTTACCTTGAAGAGTAATTCTAAAAACTTTACTTTTGATTGAAAGTTTGCCCATGGCTTTCTGAATTGCTTGCATCAACACCACAGATTGCACCTTGTTGCCTGCATGCCATAAAGCATAAAATGCAGTCTTTGGAAATGTTCCATCAATAAATAAAAAAATAACAGACTGGCTGCTAAATTAATTGGACTTCAGTTAGCTTCAATATAGCTTACCAACAGGCTTGCTCCGGACTGGAATAAGTTGTAAGGATACAGAATGCGCTCATAATGTGCACGGATGTGCGAACCCACGGCTTTGCCAGGAGCGAATCCCATCCTAGTGGCTATTTTGGTCCATTTTCTTTCCTTGCAAACTACATCAAATCCTCCTTCTTCTGCAACTAGCTAAAAAGTGAAAACAAAATGGTCATATATTTAATACTGAAGTTATCAGCATTGAAGGAAAGCACTGCTAGTTTAAAAGAAAAGACAACACCACAACTGCTATTTTAAACCAGAAAAACATAGATTTAAAAAAAAAAAAAAAACCAAAACACACCAAAACATGAAAGTTGTTTAAAAGCTGTAACTTTTTTTTTTACTGGAACATGTAACATCTAACCTATTCAGGAAGTGTAAACCTGTTGAATTACTTTACAAACAAGTCAGCACGTCTCTTAAATGACCAAACAGTAATTCAGCCTACTTTTGAGAATTTGTCTGGCTGCAATTTGTCACGCCTCTACTTTGTATTCCAACACGACTTTCTAGCACAGTACAATCAGTTCTCACTGGAACAAGTACTATGAAATAGGCTCAAAATCAACCAAATAAAAACTAACCTAAACATAAAGAAACAGAGAGAACATATCCTTGGGGGTCAGTGAATCCCATCGCTTGCTATCAGAATGCATAAACTTCTCCAGAAGTTTAACAAGCTTCATCCTAAAAGTAATTGGATTTTTCTCCCATATTTCTAACGGAAAAATGTTTTTCTCACTGCTGTCATTGTTCAGAAGCTTCCTTCAGTTAAGCCTAAATTTATTCTTGACCAGTTTGTAACCAAGTTCAACTTTAAAGAAGAGCTGGAAACAGAATTTGATCTCCTAGCTCAGATGAAAACTCCCGCAATACTGTATTTCCTACTATTTTGTCACATTAGCCATGTTAGGTTAAACAAAGTAATACTTTTTCCAGCTCAGATATACCCCAAAATCTCCCTTGAACAACTGTGATACCATCCCAGAAACTGAGATAACACAACATCTTTTTAGGAGGAGTTTCTCCCTTGTAACAGTCTTACTCTGTTAAGCTGAAATAAATCCAAGATCTTCCTCTCCACATGTGGAATTTTCAGCGTACATCCTTGAAGCTCCCAAAACTTTGCAATCTGGTCCAGAAAATTCAGCTTTACACGAGTTTGGGCCTGAAAAAAAACAACAAAATGCATACTAAATGTAGATTAAGCTTTTGTATCCCAGTGTTTATAATGTTGCAGCCTCAGTTGCCTTCCTGGCTTTTTCCTCTGGAAATGTAATTTTGCATTTTTCCCTCTTGTCATATGCAGAAAAAAAGATTCCGTACAGATACAGTCTTTCCTCAAGTCATTTTTTGTTAACTTTTACTGCATTTAGAAGAGTACTTTCTGAGGACAGACAAGCAATGAGTTATTACTGCTAAAAACTACCTAAACTAGCTGCATTGCTAGGATTTATTACATTTATTACATTAATAGTAATAGTGTAATAGTTTATTACAATTTGGTTTCTTTGTAATAAACCAAAAATAAACCAATGGTTTTTGTTTATTAAAAAAACCCAACAAAACCCCCACAAACAACCCCCCCACAAAACCACAGCAAAAAGAGGGTTTTTTTGTTAGCCCTTTTCACTCCCAACTGCATTTGTTTCATTTTTATGGATACAAACCGGTCAGGGCAGGGAAAGCCAACGAGTCTGTTTGCACAGCAATTCACACAGTAAGATAATTGGACTGTTGCTGTGCTAAAACAGTAGTAGCTTAGACTTTAATTTGGACACATTTCATTGTTATCACATTTTCTATTCTTAAGGGGAAAAAATGGCCATGCCTATTCAGATTAGCTTGCTCTTAAAACTCCAGACAGAACTCTGAACCAGGTTGCATCCACACAAATCTCTTTCTTTTTTAGCACCCCAAGCCAGCGTTCGAGCCCTTACCCTGGCACTTCACATAACCACATCAGGACTTTAGAAAGCAAGCATCATGAGATAAATCAGGCAGGCAAAGGGTCACTGTCATTCCAAGCCGTACCAGCAGCGAGCTAAGCGGGACTCCTCGCCCCTCCCCTCTTCTAGTCTGAATTCAGGAAAGCAGTGAATGAAAGTGCTTGCGAACAGCAAATTTTGCACCAACTGAATCTAGATTTTGTAACTGTTTCTTCCAAGTGGCTTGTTATTTTTAAAGCACTCTGTAAATGGTTCATCTCTTCTACTTTTAAAAGATGCTGTATGCGTGCAAAATACAGACACAAATCTATGGTACTTGAGAATTTGAGTTTAACCACTTATAAGTACCTCTGTGTGGAAAAGGCCTGAATTATGTTCCTTTAATGAGCATTAACTTTACTTTTTATGCTTGGTGTGTTTTTAACTAGGTTCTGAAACAGATGAATTTCTGTGCTAATTAAAAACTGATGTTCAGAGGTCCTGAGTGCTGTCAGCTCAAGTCACACACAGCTCACGGTCAATCCACTGGAAAACACCACCTCTCAAAAAAATACTTCAACATTTTGGAGCAGAAGCAATGTTCAGCTTTACAGTTTACCTCTAGTTCATTGAGCCTCTGGATCCTCGGTGTAAAGTGAAGCTTATCGACATCACATGCAAATGGAGGCTGCCAGTCCTGGAAAAACAGAAGAGCTTCATCAAAAGACAAGGAAAATGAAGGAAACTTCCCTATATGCCAGTCAAAAGCCAGGTAAGCCCAAAGCACGGAAGAGGTCTCCATGGTTTCCAAACCCTCCTCAGCCCTAAGCAGAACAGCACGTGCCCCTCCAGCACACAGCAGGATCCCGGCGCGGCGGCTGTGCAGCACCTCCCCGTAGGCGAGGGCTGCACCCCAACCTGTCAGCTATCGCACCCCACCATGCTTCCAAGCTGTGGTGAGGTCTACTTTTGTTTCCAAATTACTTCATGTTGAACAAGCCTAGAAAGCAGGAAAAAATTAAATACACCGAGTTAACTCCTGCCAATCCCATTGTCCACCTCTTAAAATATTTCGTTGTGCCTTTAAAATAGACAGATACTGAAACCACGAAATAAATGGCATTTGGGGACTAAGGTCCTGTCCTCAAAGAGAAGCCTTCAGCTGCACGCCGAGTCAGTCCATCTTCTCCCTACTCACACGGGGTAGCTAAAGGTGCGGCACAGGCTATTCGCCCTGGTCTCACGACAACTGTCACCTGCCCAAGCCCATTCCCAAATGAGAACCTTACGACAGACGAGGGTTGTGTCTGCCGGACAGCGAGAGGAGAACTCCCTGGGAAGTGCTGCTGCCGTGCAAGTCAAACCCACCCAGCACTTTAAACGGGAGTAACAGAAACTCAGTTACAACTCCGAGATAGGACGTCACTTCTGTTAGCAAATTCAGTATCGTTACCATGCAAAACACAGAACAAAGCGAAGTTTCATAAACCATGCTCCAAACTGTAACGCCTGCCTCGGTCGGGAAGACTAATGTTTGATAGCAGAGACTTTAAATGCTCACAAAGGACAAATGCAGCAGTTCGCGTTCATAAATGCTGGTCTCCAAAACAAGCAGCAGCTGCACTAAAAAACAGAAAAAAGCTTCTTTTCTTAATTCCTTGTCTGCAAACATTCAGGAACAGTCGGAATATGACCAATTAAAAAATTATTATTACTTTGACAAGATACCTGCAACTGGTAGTGTTATTTATAAATACAACCATAAAGCAATTTTATCTTTTAGATCTCTGACATCTATCACATGCAGTTGGTTTGGCAATACACAGCTTCACTAAACCAAATTAGATTTGATTTAAATGTGACAGTAATTTATTACATATAAAGCTATCTTATTATCACTAATTACAGAATGAAAATAATGTGCATGAGAGCTACTGATAGTGGAGTAAGACAAGAGCTTTCTACCAGGAAAAAGAAGGTTTCCTCAACACCTGTGGACTAAGGCAACTTAAATAAGATCAGCGTCAGGAACAGAATATTCGTTATTTTAGCAGACATGCTAAACTAACTAGTGTTAAAAACAACCATAAAGATTTTGCAAAGCAATTATCTTACATACAAATGTCCAGGCTCAATTCTATATTATGACAACCCCATCCCGTCACTAAAGCAAGCCCATGGCAGAACCCAGTATTTTCACAACTAGAGAAGAAGGATGCAAGAGTCACCGAGAGCATGGAAAACCTGAAGAGCAAAGAGGGACGCCAATCTACACGCTTTATCAAACATACGTTGACTAATCCAGACCTCTAAATTAGTAATAAGAGAGAAGTTTTCTGATCCTACAAGGCATTTTCAGCACATCAAAACTTGGCAATGCCAGGTTGAAATTAAAATTTCAACTGGAAATTAGATGACAATAGGGGGGTCAGGATGACATATTATCAAGAGGATGGTCAATCCTCAACCAGTGGGACATGCTTCTCAATCATTTTTGTTATTTTAACCACAAGACTAAGACTAGTGTCCAATGGCACGATGTTCTTGAATAACTAGATAAAATTAACCCTACATTTTTGTTTGCCAGAACACCAAGTGCAATGAAAATTGCAAGTTTCATGAAGAAAATGTTTGACATTCTTTTGTAACGACCTGATATCTGATGGTCCCCAAAGCGTAAGATGAGAAACACGAGTGGGCGCATTTAGGGCAAGATTTGAAGTGTTGTACTTCAACATAGCAAACCTGACTTTCAAGCTGAACCAACTGGTTACATCATTAGGTACAAGTCTGGAGTTTGCTCTGTACGTGAAGACAGAGGACAGGCAACCAAACCAGGAGAGAGAACACAGTCGTAATGACACGCAGAACACCCGTGGGACATTCTGGGGACTAAATTAAATTGCCGAAGGGAGAGCTGTAAGATCCTGAGCGCTTTGCTTAGGCTGAGAGAGTAAATGAAAACAAAGAGCCATGGGCTAACTGACTGCTTAGCTAAGTAATAAGCCAAGGCTGTCTCCAGGTGGGCCATGCATTACCCTACAACAGGATCCTGTAATAAGGATCTGCAGAGGACAAGAAGCAGGACTAAGAACAACAGGAGCAAGAATTCAGCTCACACAGGCAATGACACCACTTCTAACGCTGTTACTGAGCCTGACGCCGTGCTTCAGGGCTATCACTTGCAGATGAAGTAGTGGCAGAACGACAGTAAAGCCAAAGAAGGGAGAGGAGAGTGCAGGAGACTCTCCCAGTGGGGCCCCGTGTCCCCTGGCACAGAGTCTGCTGCCCTGCGGAGAAGCCCAGAGGAAAGCCTGCGTGCCACTGGGGCACAACAGGAGGAACAGGATTCCGACCTGTTCCTACAGGTTCCAGCTCATGCTCAATCTTAAAGAAATAAAGATAAGAGGGTCCCCAGGACAGACACAGACTTAGGACCCACTGCTAGAACACAGCCTGCCTTCCGACAGGACAGAAGCAAGCTTGTTCCCTCTGCTTATGAAAGCAAATGAAGAAGTTTATGTGCATTATCTTACAGAAATACCTCATTCAACATGGCATACCGAAACATACTACTCCAGAATTAGCTAATTAGCACCATAGATCTATTTATTACTGACCTGTGTACATTTTGGGAAATTCTTTCCTTTTGGCCAAAGATGCTTGCTCTAGCAGAGCATTAGCTATCTAGTTCACTGGAAAAAGTAACACGACTCCAAACACAAGCTTCCACAACAGGTATTTTCTACACCTTGCCGTTTAAGTTTAATGATACTGAATGAATGAACTGCACACCAGAACACTCTGATGGTACATCAGCTGTTTTACAAAGAGCAGCTTTGGAAACTCGATCTATTCAATACAGGACTTTCAGCAGACAGCCTTCCAGTCTATCAGGCAGATGGCTCCACCAACTACAAACAAAAATTTAACAGCCTTAAAAGTGTTTAACTTTTAGCAAAGAGAAAGTCATTGCAAGAACTTCTGTTGAGATAAGGTAAATTGGCTTAGTGAGAGGTAACACTGGATTTACTCTGGCTTTTGCCATTTTTAAGCAGGTAGAGCCAAGGAAAATGCATGCTATATATTATATGTCATATTAGATCATTATAAAAAGACTTCTGACTTTAGAAACACACATCCCATTTATCACAAACTGTTTCATATGACTTTAGTCACAGTTAGATACAGAGCCATTCACCATTTGGAGAAATTACAGCAGGCGTAGTAAACAGGCCATCCTGACTATCATTGATTCATTTTTAAAGTCACAAACAGTTCATTTTGGAGCATCTGAACTACTCAAAGTTGATATAACCAATGAGAATAATATTTATTGTCTGATATTCCAGGGTATGGCAAGTTCCTCAATTCCTAAACAAGATGCTTTCAACCCTTCTTTAATAAGTATATTGTTTACTCAACAAAATGCTTGCACACATTTTGAAGCATAATTTACTAAGATAAATGCGACGTTCATTAAAAGGAATATTAAGAGACATATGCGTTTTGAAAGAAATGCCTTTATGCACCTTGGAAATGCAGCAGCACCACAAGAGGGAGCTTGTACGTGGCAAGGCTAATTCTGCAAATGTGCTGATCCGCGTGATGAGCTCCGCTGTGGAAGAGCAGAGCACACCCAAACCAGCTCTACAGGCCCACTGCCCTTAAGCTGGTGTCTGGGGATTCTGGGAGACCAGCCATTTCCATCCAGCGTGCACTCGCAAGGTCCTCAAAAGCCACTGGTCTGGATTCTCCCCCCCCTTTTTTTTTTTTCTTTTTTAAAAAGTTTATGTTTCTTTCAACAACCACGCTAAACACTAAGATTAAGGATATGCAAAAAGCAAGAAAACCTGAATTTTCTAAAAATTCAGGAGTTTTTACGCTGCCTGGACTCTTCATCTGAAATGACTTGGTTGCTTTCTATTGCCCATACACGATTGTTAGACGCCTGCAAGAGACACGCAAAATCACTTGCCTGCGTTAGCGTGCATTTGTTAACCAGACCTAGCAGAGAATAAACCTGAAAACAAATCCATGGCGGGGGGGGGGGGGGAAGAGACTGACATCAAAATTTCAAACTTTTCTATAAACTTTATAGACAAATCTAAGCTGTGCCAAAGGCATACTCTAAGAATCACATTAATATTTCAAGCAGTAACGCAAACTACAAATGGTCAGGAGAACTATTTCTATACTATTTCTATGCTCCTCCTTCCAGATTTGTTGTTACAGGGATGGCAGGCTTCACATAATTTCAGCTGGTAAACTTGCACCTCATCCAAACTCACTCTCTAATTAAAATTTAACCACCTCCACCCCCTTGAATTCAAGTGAACAAGAAGTTACCACTGTCACTGGTAAGCTGTTCTACAAGTTAGTTAGCTTCAACTTTTCTTTTTCCCTTATCCCCATCTCATGTTTAACCAAATATCTTGTTTGCTTACTGTCCAAGCAGCTATTCATGAATGCTTCCCGGAAGCAATGTTTCAAGACATTTTTCAATAAACAAATCTCTTTTTTCTCCTCTTTACAGGACCAGCTTTCCAGCCCTGCAAATAAAGACTTTCCTCAGGCTTTTTTCTGAAACCTCTCCTATTTTTTCAACATCTTTTGAAAACTTCAAGTAGCATTTTAGTTGCACTCTCTCCACTGTCAGACACTAAAAAAGACATCACTTTCATTATTTTGCTAGACAGCGTCTCATAGTAAGATCCAAAAGAATACCTTAGCAATTCTTGCCAGAGAAACACATATTCCTTCAGTTAACTATAGCAATCCACTGCTTCCCAGGATGCCCACCCTGCGAGCGTGACCTACATTCTTTGTTCCCAGATCTATGATCTTGCCTTTGCAAAGGTGTTGCATGGTTGCTGCCTCTGAGAGGGAGAGAGCAGACTCGGTGACTCAGGAGGTCCCTTTTAGTCTCATGGTTTTACGACTACATTAAAAACACACACAAAAGAAACTCAGATGACAGTATCTATGCAAAACTGATCTGCACCACCATTTATCGCCCCAGCAGTGTCAGTGGGTCATCCACAAAGCTTCCTTTTGAACAGGAACTAATCCCTCTCTGACCCTGTTAAAAGGCTAACATTAGTTGGTAACTCCAATCATCAGCTAACCTAGTTTGTGGTGACACGGCCCTTGCGTGGTCATTTTGAGTGTAGGTGATTTTTCCAACAAAAACACTGAATTCCTCCTTGCTAAGAAGGGACCCCGGGTGCAGTAGCATACCTTACATGCAGAACTCCTCAATAAAGTAAGCTCGGTGGAGTGTTTCTCATTTGAGACAAAATTGGGCTCTGCTCTGTATTGCAAACTAGCAAAGGAGAACAAACACAACCACAAATCCTTCCCATCTGAGAACCACAGGCAAAGATGAGCGTGCCATGGGAATCACCTCTCTAGATCCCAGCGTTTCTGTGCCAGCTCCAACCTTGGAGAGAAATAAAAGCTCAGGTAAACTGGAGATCATTCTCAAGCATCAGAGCCGGCTGCTCCTTGGGACCCAAAGGTAGAGGATGGAAACTATACATAGGGTTTGAACATCAACACAAAATAGGTAGCAGGGTTTACATACAGGAGACACCAGTTTTCTCTCCATGGAGACAACTGCATGCAAGGAACAGATACAGAGGCTCCGGCAGCACTGGGCAAGAATAAGCAACGTACCAGCAGCACTGCACAAACAGCTGGAGGTACTTGGGGCGCTGGGGGCAGCGCACTGGCAGCGAATCCAAGATCCCTGATTCACTTTGGAGACACTGACCTAGACCTCGAAGCTCTAGAGCATCCATCAGTACTGGGGCCAGACGCAGCTGTCAGCGTCCAGGGGCACCAGGCCCCAAGAGCTACTGCCATCTTCGCTCAAGACACAGACGCTGCAGAGAGGCCTTTGGTCTCATCCCGCAGAACGTTCCCAGAGGATGTCCAACTGGTGAGCGGCACAGACAGCGCAGACGTCTGTTCCTGGAACTCTCCCATCACAGCCCTTTGGAGACAGTCTGTGCCCTCTTCAGATCTGTAACCAACAGCTTGCAAACCTGGATTTTAATCCCAACGTAACTCGGTCTAAGAAAAGATCTGAATTTAACAGCCATCCCAGAACAAAAAGCAGAGCAGCTACGGACAATGCTGCTGGCTCCATCCATCAGCAGCCACCAAGCCTCATCTGACCGGGGCTCTGCCCCTGCCCAGGGGATTCCCCTGCGGCTTCCACCACCTCAACAGCAACGGCCTGCTGCCCCGGCTGTCGACAACGCTCTTCATTCAAGCTGCTCAGATTCATTTTCATTTGCGAAGCACCTACTTTCAGTGAAGAGCATTTACTCAGACACATATAATGGTGGCAGGTCGTACGATCCCAGGAGTTCTCCCTGGCTTTTAAAAACACTCAACCTGGTCTGAACACGCGCACAGCACTCCCCCCTCAGCAGCTCCCAGATATAACCCAGTAATTTGGGCTTGAGAGAAAGCACGTCCTAATGGATACGCAGGCATAAATTAGTTCCATTCACTGGCAGCTTTAGTTTCAATGCTAGGGAAGGGAGTTGCGTTTAGCTTGAAACTCTAATTTCAGCTTTTAGCTAATTGACACTGCTTATCTCAAGTTAAACAAAGAAAAAACTACAAAAACTCTCCAAACCTGCCACTACTATTGCCCCATAGAGTTCCAGGCTAAATTGTTTCATCTTAAATTTTCAATGAGCTGAACAGAGTGAGTGTTTAAAACGCCGCACTGGAAGAGACTGAGTCAAGGAGAGGATATTCTCATCATCCTTTAAGCACACTCCAATGTTTCAGTGTTTCTGAAGTGCAGAAACCATACTGCTGGTGACCACAGCAGTGCTGCACGTGGCAGCTGCCATTAGTAAAATAATACTCCTTTTTCATATTTTCCTGATAATTAAAGATCAGAGGAGACCAGTAAATAACCTACTCTGAATTTACCTAATTTCACCGTACGACCCCTGCATTGAAGGCAGCAAATTCTTCATTTAAAGTAAACATTTCCTAATGAGGTTCAGTGACTGATCTATTTTTCTTCACAAGAATTTGACAGCATGTGAACAGGAACTTCAGCACTAAAACACCTCTTCCCAAAAACCCGCCCATTCTTGATCCCAAAGTGCCGGAAAGGGGCAAATCCATCACCACCCTTCGTTCTTTTCCTAACAGATGATCACCTTCCATGCCCTCTTATCTAACTCCAGTGAGCCTGGCTTATGCTGAACAGGAACCAGCGGCTCAATCGCTTCTCATCACGACTGACAAATGACGCAGTACCTATGATTTTCTCCCTACGAAGCTCACTTACCTATTGCAATTGAGTTATCTGTTTTCTTTTTGATAAAACTCAACTGCCTGAGCCTCTGTACATGATCAAATCTGAGGGATCATCACCATCACTTCCTGTTCAGGACAAAGCGCAACCATTCTCTGCATCAATTCCTGTTTTGGCAGTGGTATGTTCTACAACTCCAGCACCAGGAGATCCCTCAACAAAGTTGCTCCAAAAGCGAATTGGTTTTAGTCCATAGTTTAATGAAGGGGGTTTGGTTTGCTTTGTGTTTTTTCTCCATAAAAATAAAAATAAATCAAGCGAGCAGCTGAACAAGCAGCCTGAACAGACCCTGTTTAAATCAACGTTGCTCCTGAAAATACATCCCTGAAGCAGCAGCTTCAGTTCTCAGAAGCCCTGTGCCTTTAGGTTTCACCACTCAAGCTTTGTTAAGGTTAATTTTTTCAAAATTCATTCTTTCATGTGCAGAACTTTCTTGACACTTCTCCATACCCTCTCTAGTTGTCAAATCTTTTTACAATTCTCAAGTGAGTGCAGTATTCTGAATGCACTATTTTCTACTCTCATGCTACCACATTATCCTATTTTTCAGAGAACCTCAAAAGCTGCATTCACCGCTTTAGCCAAAGCACCCATTCTACCATTACGCTGGTTTCCACAAGGCTCCAGTTATTTTTCTGTAATCCTCCCTCCTCCAAGACTGACCTACGCTCCTTTGTTCCTGAATGTAAAACCTCACATTGAGTCCTACTTAAGTGATTACTGTTTCGTAACATCCATTGTTTATTTGGCAATCGGGATCCCTCTATAACAATGAGCTACCCAGCATAAACCTGTGATCTATATGGAATAATTTCTTTTGTTCTTCTAGACTTTTAATGAAAATTAGATATCCTTGGCTTGAGGTTCTGAAAGACAGTTAGAAATGTATCCTTCATTACAAATTCTCATTAATAGTTGAAATCGTTTGTGATTCCTTCAGCATATCAATTTGGCACAATAACAATTATTATAATTAGAATACTGAAACACAATTATATAGATCTCGGATCACGACAACACAACTGACTTAACCAAATACATAGTTTCACAGAAAACAATAAAACTAATTTGGCAATGCCAGTTTTCATACAATCACATTTCATGCTATCACCTTTCGAGTTCCTATTCAGGACTGTATCAACTGCTCTTCTACCCTGGAGCGAGATGTGGTCAACAAGTCCTGTACCCCTAAAGAATTTAAACCCATCATGAACTTAATTCCTCCTGTCCTCTTGAAAGCTTCCCAGTACTCCAGGATTTACTGAAAAATATGAGTCAATAATTTAGAGAATGCCAGTGTCAATTGCTTCAAGATTTCAGCTATATTAATACAGACATTCTAATCTTAAAATGCTTAGTTTTATCAGGGCAGACTTAAGGTTACTTGGAGGCCTTAACTGTACTTCTCCATACTCACATTATTTAAAGCAACGAAATTTAGCCTGAATTTTCTCCATTTTCATGTTTGGCCATGGGAAAATGACAATGTTTCAGTATATTGTTCAATATTCTATATTCTATATTTTGAAAATAACATGGTAAGTAAGGCTTAAGTAATTGCCATTAGCTATTTCTTCATGGCAGTAAAGCAACTACACAATGAAGCGGAAGGAGGAGTCCATTCTCAGGATCAACTTGGAGCAGGAATGGTATCCTACGCTCTACGTTTTACCTTTTATTCTTGAAGCTAGACTTCAAATTTTTTTAAGACTGTTTGCTTTCATTAATTACTATTAACTACTGACTTCAAATAACAATACCATTCTCAAGCAATACTTCATTTCATTCCTCTAAATGCCACCAATAATTTGCAGAGCTATCATAAAATCTTCCAGAATGTAAGGCCACCACTTGACATGCCAAGTTTCAGAATAAACCACTGTTCTGGATTATGATTTAAATAAAGAAATCATAATAAAGGATGTTTTCACTTCATAGAAGAAAATCCTAACTATAACGCAGCATGCAACGGACTACAAACAAGTTGTATGCCATCCGCTTTCTGCATCTAGGCTCCCCAACTCCAGTTCAGCAGCAAAGAGTCAAAGCATCTCCAATTTACATCGTGCATTAACTACCAGAAGCAGCCACCGCTGGTAAAGCCCCGTATCTCATCTGAACACTTTGCTGCCAGTGGGACTGCCTACTTATGCTCAAGACTGTTGACAAAAAGCCTTCACTTTGCTTTCCCATGTCATACAACACAGTGACAGTGAATATGGTTATTGTTGCACCCTCTGTAAGACAGTCATTGCAGTACCCCAGAATCACCCAAATAAGAAAAAAAAACCAAGTCATCAGTGATGACTGGAACAAACTGAACTGGAATGAAGAGAAGAAAGCTTCTTTTCAGTGCTCAACTGGAAACTGCTATGCAGAAATTATACCTCCTGTTATATTCCTGGATGTTCTTTCATCCTGCGAACATGCAACGAACACCCAGGATCCACCATCTTCCACCCAGATGTCTACAGTACATCAGATGCCTCAATACCCCCCTCACGAAACAGCTCACTGCCCTCCAAACCTGCCACACAAGAGAAGCCACCACAGACTGGTGGTTTTCTCCAAGCTTACCTGGTGCCCAGCTAATGCTAGCAGAAAGGTACCAGAGATAAAGATGACCCTGGTCCTTCACAGAATGGGGAGCTCTCCTCTTCGTGGTCTGGTGCTGAAACATCAAAGCTAGCTTAGGAGTAAGGACCTCTTCATGAATCATATTGTGAAGCTACGGTTGGGCACCACCAGTCTCACACAACGTTATTCCATATTGCAGTTCAGACACAAAAGCACAAATTCATCTGCTGATAATGATCCAGCAGAGTTTAAGCTAAAATAATGCAAGCCCAGCAACCAAACTTTTAATTCCTTTTTCGGCACAGATCCTGACAGTTCATGGTGCTGCCTACCTGCTCACTGGCACGTAACCGGACTAAGAACACAGGCAAAAGCCTCACTTGGATGCATGAAGATTTCAAACCTCGGCTATCGCTAAACAACGCGTTCAGTTGGAACACATATAGTTTTGCAAAAAGGTTGTTGTAGTCTGTAACTCACAGTATTATAAAGCACTCGATTACACAGAAAAAACCAATAACTGAATATGCATTGCGTCTCCTGTTTTCAGAAGGAAGGCCAGGAACTACGTCAACTTGAAGGCTTTTTCTGGTAGATTTGGAAGGGCTCCCTCTATGCTCTAGGCTGGTGAACAAACAACTGCACTTGCACAAGTCATCCAAGTAATTATCTAGGGTAGATAAGAGCCATGGTAGCTAAGCCCTCATGAAAGCTGGGCCCCATGCAACTGCTAGGTGTTCACCCCTCAGCAGCTCCTACTATTTTCATCCTACTTCTAAATACATTCAGTGAAAACATATGATCGTAAATACAGACAGATACTAGCTCTTTAGTAAGTGAGGATGAGAGTATGCCGACAATGCAGTTGTAATAAGGGATTCATTCCTTAGGAGAGCTATTCATTTATGAGTGTCTAACAGATAATACAGCTTACAAGCCTTTATTAAAGGGTTTTGGCTTTTTATACAAGCAGCCAAGAAACACAGATGAGATTTTTTAAAACAAATCACAAAACACCTTCATAAAAATTCTGTTCTGCTCCCAGTTGCTAAAATACTGTTGACAATACACAACCCAAGAAGATTACTCTGCTCAAAAATATCACACAAGTTCAATGTTGACTGCATAATGAAAACCATCTTACCCCCTTACTATGTCAGTGTTTGGCTACACTGCACGAAAAGGGGCACTGGCATATCCCACCTAGATATAAATTCAAGAGCGCTCTTGCGCGCGTTCATACCACTGCAAACCGGGACTCTTCCTCCAGAGAACAAAAACATCTTCCTCTCTGATCAGATTCACATTATCCAATCTGCTACAAACATTTCTAGCATCTCAGACAGTAACACAGCGAGTTACTTCTATTTTAATTCAGAAGGAAAAGGATGGTTACCAACGTGAGTCCCGGCAATGATCAAAACGTGAAACTGAGGAGCATGTGTTTCTGAACATTATTTCTTTGAACTCAAAGTCTCACTCACAAAACTTAAGTCTGCAGAAGCGTTTTGTCAGCTTTGCCTCTTGCTGGATGAGATTTAAGGCTCTCAGTTGCTGTTTAGCATTCTAGTTGTTGCCATCATGTTAACTACATCAAGCCAGCTGCACCACCCTGGACTTGCACCACCCTCCACTTTGAGAAAGAGCAATTCACTCAAAATAAAGATGATTCTCACCCACTCGTTCATCAGATTTTCACTCTAAGAAGCCCCTCATTCTTACCAGTGTGGTTGTTTAGCCCTTTACACGACTAACAATTATGGCTACACAAACTATGGCTCTAAGATCTTCACAGTATTTCTCAGTAAATCGAGTCGACCAACAAAAGGAAATCAGAATTCACACCTCAGTTTTGAGCTTACTACCCCATCGGTCGAGATGATGATGATGAAGATGAAGGCTTATTACTCTTCCCACTGTGTATTGCATTCTAAAATGGTGGCCATGTCTGTCTAGGATTCAGCTCGCAAAGGCACCAGCCAAACTCACAGCTGCAGAGTTTGGTGCTGTTCAACTTGAGGAAGCAGTTACCTGTATTAAAACTGAGCCAGGCCCGGGGCAGGGCCGGAGGAAGGCCACCGCGGAGCCAGGGCCGGGCGAGGAGAGGTCTCCACAGCCCTACACCACCACAATGCCAACATGGAGGGCAACACCCAGGCAGCTGCCTCCCTCCGGGGCTCGGCACGGGGACCGTTCGCCCCCAACCGTCGCTCCGGCCGCGGGGCTCCGGCCAACTTGTAACTTTCGGGGGCCGGGCAGCGGGGGCAGGCGGGGAGGCCGATCCCAGCGAGGCGGGGAGCGCGGCGCGGCCGGGTCAGCCGCTCCCCCGCTCCGGCTACTTTCCTGCCGGGCAACTCCGGTACTTGGGAGCGACTTTGCGGGAGCGGACGGACGGGCGACCCCGGCCCGGCGGCGTTGAAACTTCGCGGCGGTGGAGGGGGCGGCCCCGCCTGCCCTCCCCGGCCGGCCCCACCTGCCCGGGGGTCACCTGCGCGCCTGAGGGGAGCGGAACGGCCGCCAGCGTGAGAGGGGGAAGGGGCGGGCGGTCGCCGGTGCGGGCCGGGCCGGGCCGCCACACAAAGGCCGTTCCCCGGCGGCGCCATGCGGGCACTCACCGGCGGCGGCCGCACCTTGCAGATGCCGGTCTGCTCGGCGATGGGCCGGATCTTGTGGATGAAGGCGAAGGGGTCGGCGAACTCCTCCCAGCTGGGCTCGAAGACGGGGCACTCGGGCGGGGGCAGGAACTCGGCCATGGCCCGGCCAGGGGCCGCTCACCACTGCTCGCTGCCGCTCCGAACAATCCTCCAACAGCCGCGGGGCCGCCGAGCGCCGCTGGAACGGGACGTGCGCCTCCGCCGGGGGGAGGGGGGGGCAAGGAGCTAGAGCGCGAGAGAAAAAGAGTCCGCCCCGGCCTGGGCGGGGGGAGGGGGCGGCGGCCGCCCCGCCCCGTCACGCGCCTTTGTGAGGGGGCGTCGGGGACGGAGCGGGCAGCGGCGTCCCGCCCGCCCCGCGGGCTCC
>VYZW01029353.1:0-18932 GCA_013401315.1 Balaeniceps rex | reverse complement strand
CTCTAGCTCATAATTTTTTACAGTACCCTTTCTGTACTTCTCTTCCTTGCAGAGCAAGCTATATCTGTCTTCCATGGTCTCTGGAAGGCAGAAAGGTCATTGCTGGAATGTCACCGGCTTTTGACAGGCTTTCAGAACCCTTAGGCAAGGAAGCCATACATGCTTTACCTAAAGTAGTACAATATTTGCAGTCACTTTAAGGTCACTCTGAGCTATGCCAGGTTTATATCTAAAACAGATCTGCAAACAGTTTATTTTTTCTCCCCCCATGAGTGGCATATGCAGCTAAAAGCTGACACAAATTAACAAGGTCCAGAGCACTGAAACTTGTTTCTGTTCCTTTAATACAGGCAACCTGTTTGAGCATCTCTAGGCTTTCCTGCCTTTCCTCTCTGCACCTACCCAACCAGGAGGAACTGGATCTCAACCACTGACGTTTTTTGGTCTCCCATACTGATGGTTTGGATGCCTTATGGTGTCTCAAAAGGCAACTGAGTTAGACCTAAAAAGTGAATATATTTTTGATAATATAAAGAAATATTATTCCGGAAAATTAACTATATCAAGAAAAAAAAGGTTTCATAAGCACAAAACCCTTCATTTGAAATAATAATAATAATAACAACAACAACAATAATGGAAATTGCTGTGGAAAGGTTTTGGTTTTTTTTTTTAATTAAAAAATATTTATTTATTTATTTTCTGGAATGAACAACATGACTTTAGAGGCAGATTCATGGAGAGTTTATCTGCCATTCACAAAAGCATCAAGGAAAGAGACCTGTCCTGGTATGCACTATGATGTGATAGGTAGGACATTTGTTGGAATATGTGAAACTCTGGAAGAAATCCTCTCTCTGATGGATTTAGAGCACATCCCTGAAGTGACACTTCATGCCTCAGTTTGTTCCGATCTCACTGAAACATAGACACATCTGTGCAGTGTCCAGTTTAAGACAGAGTACTTTTTATAGTCAGTCTTCCTGCAGCAGTTCCATTTTATATCATAAACACTTAACAGAACAAGAAGGCTATCCTGTCCCTAGACAAGTGTCCATACACTTCCTACAAGTGATCTGATGCATTACTGAGTTACTTTCACTTACTCAGTGAATAGTATAATAACATAGCTCTGAACAAAGTGTTTTACCAAAACAACTTCCTGTTAATTCCCCTGGGCAATCTAGGAATATATTAGGAGTTGTATGGCATATTGAAGAGTTTATTATTTCCTATTAGTTTGAGGATTACTGATTTTTTTTTTTCTCCCTGTTTCTTCTGAGAAATATCTTGCTCTGTGAGAGTGGATGCCATGTGGTAGGTATTTGCTTATCAGGAATTAGACTGGAATCTCTTCAAAACACTGTTTCCCTGGCATCTTTTCAGAGTAACAGTTTTTATTTCCAAACTTTATAGGCAAGTAACCTATGAGTAAACCAGAAAAAGACTATTTATGTGTTATACATTAACAATTCTTTGAGCAAAACAGTCCCCCTATGAATATGTTTGTGACAAGGAACAATTGCTAGCACTCAAGCAGATGTTCAATATACCACAAGATGAGAGAAACAAGTTTGTGAAAAGTAAAGATTACAGAATCCTTCAGGACTGTGTATAAGACTGCAATTGAGATGACGTTGACCCCAACACTTATCAATGCAAATTGAGGTATACTGTTTCTGACAAACACAGGACTTTGTTTTTCTAAGTCCAAAAATCATCTACTAAACCAGCTATTTGTCATTTGATCTTCTTTAAGTAGGTGCATGATAGAGTAATTTTTTTTCAATTTTATCAAGTTATGACTCAAAATGTGCCAAATGGCAGCTCCTTGCTTTTGAAGAACAATTTTGCTTTAAGTTCTCTTTGAAAGAATAGTGTGGTAAGGATAAATAATGTCTTATGGAAAAGTATGAATACTATTTTACTTAGAATCAATTCTTTATCAAATTCCTGCCTTGCTGAACATTCTCTAAAGTTTATCACACAAAAATGAACTATTTTATAGCAGTATTTTGAAGACTCATCTGGTTGTATGACCATAAGACTGGGAAGTAAGGGGGCAATTTCTCAAAACAATTAAATAATTTTATAAACTGTGAAAGCAAGTATCATCCATGGTGAACTTGGCTGAATAAGTATGTGCCACTTGTGGGGGAAGGATGCCTTATGATCTCTCTAAATTTTATATTTGATTTGCCTGTGTGACAGCTATGCAAATCAATATTGGGGAAACTATGTAGGATCCTGCATGAGTTATTCATTTTGTGAACCTGTCAGTATCAACTTTAATAGACCAAAAAGCTATCAAGTGGTGTTTTAAAATCTGCAAACTGAAGTGGTTAGAAATCACTCAGGATATTTCATTGGCAGCTCTCACACATAAAAAGAATGCCCCACAATGGACATTGCCAAGCTCAATTTACTAAGTAGATGAAGCAAGGGATAGGCTATATTAGGAAAAGCTTCTCACTCACCCACATGCTCAAGTGCACGCACACATACTATCTGCTGAGACTGTTCCTTTCACCACCCAGTTAGGGTGCGGTTGAACCTGGGGAAAGTAATACTTCCTCTGACCTGTCTCAATGTCAGGCTTTTCAGCAGTGGCTTGGCTCCAACATGTGATGCTTCCACCTTGGACACCCTGCTTTTACACCAGTTTGGGCATCAGCACAATCATGCTTCTCTGATCTATCTGAGCGTCTTACTAGCCCAATGTTGGAATGGGCTGTCAATCAGATCTGCATACAATATCTTGGTACATCTTTCCAGCAGTTTCAGGTATTACTCTTGTATCATTGCTAATTACACCCAGTTTTTATTTGCATTGTCTTGTTCGCCACAGCTCACCGTGCTCAGCCCCCATGTGCATTGATCTCAAGCTCTTGGCCAAAGCAAAGCTGTAATAGTCCTGTGTCATCAGTGCAACTGCAGTTGTATCTATCCATCCTGTAATAATATTCCTAACAGCATTTTGTGGAGGTTTTTTGTGAGGTGTGGTTTGGAGGATGAGAAATTCCTTTCAACTCAAAGGTGCGGGACTATTTTCAGTCTCTGACCATAAGTGAGGACTACTAGAAGAAGACTTCTTTAGCTACTGGGTTTTAAAAGCAAACCACTTGAGCCCTAGCAATCTGTTTGGCAGATTATAGACATGGTTCAGTACCAATCTTCCCCTTCTAGAAAGGATAAATAAGAGAGATGACAAATTTGATGCAGGGAATGAAGATGACAGTATAGAGTAAACACGGAATAGATATCCTTATAGAATAGGTTGATCTGAGGCAAATTACTTACATAAAGTAAAATATATTAGAGCACCTAGATGTGAAGATTCAAGGCCAGAAAATTCAACTGAAGACAATAATGCATTTCAGGTAGGATTTGGGAGATGTGATAGAGGGGAAAAGAAACAACCTGGAGGTAGAAAAAGCAGACAATAGAAAAATAATAAAATAAATAACAAAATGTTCAGGAGAGCTTCATGATTTTTAATGAATCTGTAAAACCTGAATCCATTAACAATATTACCTTTGACTGGGCAAATAGCAAATTCAATACTTCTGCTCATTAAGGTAACCAAACTCAGTTTAAATTCTATAGCTGTTAGTTTCAATAATATGAAAAATCTTGAGGTTTTACAGAAATAATAATTAAGATTATAGAAGCCATGAAAAATGGGCACATTTTTCACAGGTTTTACTGAAGAAAGTTAGAATTTTTTTTTTCCTTTTTATTTCTAAAATGGCAATGCAAAAGATTTAGTCTACTTAGACTTAAGTAAAGTTGTGGACTTTTTGTCCCACTAAAAATTACTATGGATGTGGAGGTGATGAAGATTAATGCAGGACTTACAAAGTGGGTAAGAACTTGGCTACAGGAAGACAACAACCAGTCATATGGAGAGGTTAATTATTAGAATGGAGGCAAAGCCTTCAGAAATACAGGAATCTGTTTTGGGACCAGTACAGTAGAGAAAAGAGAGACATTATCAACATGAACCAAGATTGAAATGTATTCTGTTTGCCATTGGCAACTGAGGTAAAGGAAATTCAATGAGATTACATAAAACATAAATTTAAGGACAAAAAGAAATATTTTTTTAAACTGAGGACCTACCAAGTGACTGAGTGGCTACTGTGCTTAAGTACTAAAACAGGATCGTGAAATTCTGGAAAAGGTTAAACAATGTTTTTTAAACAGAGCCAGGCTAATACTAATTTCATTTTACAAGGCATTGATTAAGACCTTGTTCAGAATACTGCATACAATTCTGGTCACCTATTTTCAAGAAAGAAGAACATAATAAAGGAACAGGTGTAGAAAATAGCTATTATGGTGATTAGGGGAATGAAATATTTATCTGAGCAAGAGAGATTTAGAGCTTGGATTATTCAGCTTAAACTAGAAAAAAAATGAGAAGGAATTTGATGCAGAATAATGCATTCAGGGGTGAAGGAAGGAAAAGAACTATTTAAACCTAAAAGACAGTACAGATACCTGATCAAGTGCAAGTATATGAGACACTCAGGAATAAATCTAGAAATGGAAATTAGAAACAGATTTGTAACCAGCTGGAACTGAAAAGGTCTTTCAAACTTGGCAGCAGAGGAAAGATGTTTCAAAATTCAAGTGCTTCAGTTATAAAATTTTATAACTAAATTTTAGTTCATTATCTCTGAATATGTGATATTAGTGGTGACATCTGCTGTTCTGGAGGTTCATGTTAAAGATACTGTGGCAGGTACATTCCGCTCTCCCGCCCCCATGAAGATCAGGGCTTTTAACACGGCGATTAGCGGCTTCTCGGGCCTCAATTTCGCGCCTTTTGTGCTCCACCGTGCCCTCAGGCACGCACACCCCTCGGCAGGGGGAGCAGGAGAGGCAGGGCCCCTTGGTCGGCACATAGGGGCCACAGATAATGAGGCGCCTTAGCTCAGAGAAGCTTCTAGATCATGACCAGTTATGACCACAGCTCAGATCCGACCCAGGGTATAAATGGGGCAGTGCTGGAGATCCCCTTGAGTGGGCTTCTCAGAGCAGTGGGTCTGTATTTGAAACATTTCCCCTTGGGTTGGGATGCCACCTGAGGAAACTTCCTGGGATTGAGTGCCCGCACCTCCTTTTGGTGTGTGATTTCTTCTGGATATGTCCTTGAGTGAGCCCTCCCCCGGGTGAGCAATTACATCTTCTGGGTACCCACGAGAGAGAGCATTTCCCCTTTTGAGTGAGCGTGTGTGCGCACTTTGGACCATCATTCCTGTGTGTGTTGATGTGTAGTAACAATATCCCGACTGAGACCTCGAACCTGTTATGTGTTAAATGTTATTGAAGTGTTGGTTGATTTTTGGTTTACCCCAGTTTCTCATTGGTTTCTGTGGTGTGGTTTTGGCTGTTTTGTGAAATAAAGCTGTTTGAGTTTACCCTTCATTTGTGTTAGTCTTAGTGTACCTCTGTGACAGATACAAAAGGAGACTGGGTCACTGTTTGTGCTTTGCCCTGTATTAATCTCATCCAAAAATTTTTTTTTGTTCTTTTTTAACAAGCTCTCTGCTGCTGCTGGACATAGGAATGATGGCCTTGAGAACTTCTGCTGTCTTTCTGTGGTACAGCATAACTATCACACTTGGTCTGTTACATTTGTTAGATTTATTTACTTGTTGTGGCTTAACCTGGTAGGCAGCTAAATGCCACACAGCTGTTTGCTAACTCCCCCTGCCTCTCCAGGGGGATGGGGGAGAGAATCGGGAAAAAAAAGAAGTAAAATTCATGGGTTGAGATAAAGACAGTTTAATAGGACAGAAAAAGAAGGGAAAATAATAACAATAACAATAATAATATACAAAATAAGCGATGCACAATGCAATTGCTCACCACCCGCTGACCGATACCCAGCCAGCTCCCGAGCAGCGATCGCAGCCTTCAGGCCAACTCCTCTGTCATACTGAGCATGATGTCATATGGTATGGAATAGCCCTTTAGTCAGTTTGGATCAGCTGTCTTGGCTGTGGCCTCTCCCAGCTTCTTGTGCACTTGGCAGAGCATGGGAAGCTGAAAAAGTCCTTGACTAGTGTAAGCACTACTTAGCAACAACTAAAACATCAGTGTGTTATCAACATTATTCTCATACCAAATCCAAAACACAGCACTATGCCAGCTACTAGGAAGAAAATTAACTCTATCCCAGCTGAAACCAGGGCATTACTTTAGTAAGCTTACTGGGAATTGTTAATGATGAGTATTATGGGGATGCAGATATTCCTGGACAATTTACAATCATTCAAAGGCTGTCTATAATTACAGTAGGAATGGAATAAAAGAAAAAATAATTGAACCCATCCAATCCTACTTCCCATCATCTTTCCCACTTCTAACTTCCCTTCCAGAAACTGATGTTATGTGAGACTTACAATCCTCAATATTAATTTATTAAAATTTAACATCTTGGTCTGTACCTGATTCAAGAGTACGTGCAATACTGCCATTAGAAATGTTAAACAAATTTTATATCAAATAATTTGCTACAATAAGATTTTTTTGGTGATAATTTCTGCTATATGATTAATTGCAAATATTCATTTTATTCTGTAACAGTTTCAAAACTATTGTATTAAGCATTGCTTTATGAATGATGCAGTGAAATAGTTGATATTGGAAGGCTTGATATTAAAATACTTTAATCTTTTTCTAAGCGCATGTAAATACCAGAACTTAAACTTTTTTTGCACCCCACTAATTTTCAGAAAATTTGTGACTGACGTCTACAGTTTAAATAAGTGACTTCCTGCTAATTTTGTGGCGTTTTTCCGAAAGGGTAGAGGCAGAAATGTTTTGTCCAAACTCAGACAAACAGTTATTACCCTGAAGAATACATTTGATTTCACTTTTTCATTGTTTAGTAATTGTGAAAATCTGTACTTCTAAAACAATTAATTTGGTTATCACATATCTTGCTATTGCTTTAAATGAGAAATATCTTAAGTATTTTCCCAAAAAGTTAAAGTCACAGGACCTCTCACATATTTAAAAGTAGGAGTATAGGGAAGTATCTTGCTGAAACAGGGTCTTAAAATGTAGATTTTATGACTCATAAAAATAATTCCAACTATAAAACATTTATATATTTAAGACGTACAATTCATTTAAAATGCAAACTACAGAGACAGGGGAATAATATTTTTTTGGTGAAAAGCAATAGGCATATTTTAGAACTTACAATATTTAAGTCATTTTAAATTTAAAGCATATTAAATCTAGGGGACTCTTTGAAAGCATAATCATGCGTAATTATGGAAAATGGAATAGTCTGCATTTATGTGTTGTGGAGAATGGTGACATGAATGTGTTGGCCCATTTATCTACTCTTAATTATTACACAGAAAACATCAAAATCGGGTCTCAGAAAACCTACATGTTACACCACAAAATCTGAAGTTGATGCTCAGTCAGAACTTTCTTCTCTTAGCCTTCTGTATTCTCACAATGGTAGAAATGATGAAACAGTCAGGAAACTCGAGAACTGGTCTTTGGCTGCTCTGTCATATATATATTTTCCTTGCTGTCTGTGACCTGAGTTCTTCATGGATGAGCTTTAAAACTTTTGGTTGTGTCCCATATTCTCTGTTCTTCTCTTTACTGTCCTTGGTTAAACCATACAGATCTTTACTCTGATATGTATGATGTATGTGTTGTGTGTGTGTACCTATGTAAAATGTTGACCTAGAAATACCTTTTCTATTCAATTCAGTTTGGCTTTAGCCTTATTTCTACTCCAGAAATAATAATATTAAAAAAATAGCTTGGACTTTATTTCCTACTTGTTTTGCCATACTCATTTTTTCTGTTTTTGTTCCTCACACCCCATATCCATTCTATCATGTACCATACATATTGAGGGGAAAGGCAAAATTAACACCAACCTTCCTGAGTCATGGAGATACAGATGCTGGAGATATCTCAGCCTTGAATACCTCTTAGAAGATCAGCTGCTACAAAATACAGCTTGTGTCTGTTATTCACAATAGTTTTTTGGAAAGAATGAATTGAAGCACATTTTTCTGCATTTTCTTGTTTAATGCATCCTGAAACGTTCATTTATGAGAAAAAGGTATGTTGTGTGAATATGCTTGTTTTGGTGGGTACATTAAAGAAACACAGAATTGGCGAGGTTGGAAGGGACCTCTTGAGATTATGTCCAACCAGGGTCAGCAAGAGTAGGTTGCCCAGGACAGTGTTCAGTTGTGTTTTGAATATCTCCACAGATGGAGACTCCACAACCTGGCAGGGTAATCTGTTCTAGTGTTCAATCACCTTCACAGTAAAAAAAGTGTTTTCTTGTGTTCAGATGAAATCTCATGTATTTTAGCTTGTGCCTGCTGCCTCTTGTCCTTTCACTGGACACTACTGAGAAGAGTCTGGCTCCCTCTTCTTCATTCCCTTCCATCAGGTATTTATACACACCAATAAGATCCCCCTCAAGCCTTGCCTTATCCAAGTTGAACAGACTCATCTCTCTCAGCCTGTTATGCAAGAGATGCTACAGCCTTGATCATCTTCACGGCTCTTTGTTGGACTTGCTGCAATAAATACATATCTTATACTGGGGAGTCCGTAACTGCACACATCGCTCCAGATGTGGCCTCACCAGTGCTGAGTAGAGAGGAAGGATCACCTTCCCCAGCCTTCTATCAATACTCTCCCTCATACCGCCTAGGAAACTGTTGGCCTTCTTTGCTGCAAGGGTACATTCTGGCTCATCTTTACCTTGTCCACCATGACTCCAGGTCCTTCTCTGCAAAGCTGCTTTCCAGACAGTCAGCCCCCATGTGTACTAGTGCATGGGGTTGTTCCTCTCCAGGTGCAGTGTGAGAGATGGAAAGAGTTAATGAGACAAGTCTGCATAGAGACAAGTTAAGGTCTCCATGGTGACAAATTGGGGTCTGCATAGCACCACTACATCACAGGTGAGAAGCCAATTGGCGTAGAGCCAGGAGGCATGTCGGAGGATGCACAGTTCCGCCTTCTGATGTGCCTTGCAACTTGCCGCTGGAGGTCATGCGGAGTTCATTTGAAGAAGGGGCTCACGACCACCCGAAAGACCCCTCGCAACCACCCCCTACAATGGTACCTGCGCAGAAGATGAAGAACATTCTGGAACAAGAACCATATAAGCCCTCAAGGTGGCAAGACTAGAGGCGGGGACTAGCCTGTAAGAGACACAACTTTGAGGACTCCATGCTGCTGCTGCTCCAGACCTGCCTCTCCCACCCAGTGCCGGCGCTGCTGGCGCAGCCAGAGGTCCTACACTCCAAGAGCAGTGCACCCACCACCGGAGGTTTGCCACGTTTACCCTCGACATCACAGGATCCAAGGGTGGTGATATCTCTCTCTCTCCTCCTTTTCCTTTCTTCTTATAAGTATTTCAATTAGAACCCATGTTGCCTATCACTGCGCTTTCCTTGTTCAGGTTGCCTACTGTTGAGCTTTCCAAGTTCAGGTTGTTTTTTTGCCATCAATAAAGTGTTTAATCAATTGCTTGGTGTTGTTTCACCTTAATTTAGCCCGAGGGAATCAGAGAACTGTCACGATCCTCCGTGGGCAGCCCAGTTTGGACTGTGACATGCAGGACTTGGCATTTTCCTTTGATGAACTCCAAGAGGTTCCTGTCTGCCAATTCTCCAGCTTGTTCAAGTCCCTTTAAATGGCAGCACAACCCTCTGGTGTATCAGCCGCTCCTCCCAGTTTTGTATCATCTGCAAACTTGTTCTGTAGTCCAGATCATTAATGAAGACGTTAAACAGTATTTGCCCCTGTATTGACCCCTGGGGTATATCACTAGTGACTGGCCTCCAGCTGGAATTTATGCCACTGATCATAATAGTCTGGGCCTGGCTGTTTAGTCAGTTTTCAGTCCACCACAGTTTTCTTTCTCCACTTATCTAACCCATTCCTTGTCAGCTTGCCTAGGAGGATGTTATGGGAAACAATATCAAAAGCATTACTAAGATCAAGGTAAACAAAATCCGCTGCTCTTCTCTCATCCACCATCCTAGTCATCTCATCTTATAGAAGGCTATCACGTTGGTTAAGCATGACTTTCCCTTTGTTAAACCATGCTGACTACTCCTGTTCACCTTCTTGTCCTTCATGTACCTGGAAATGGTTTGCAGGGTTAGTTGCTCTATCAGCTTCCACCAGACTGAGGTGAGGCTGACCAACCTGTAGTTCTGCAGATTGTTCTTCTTGCACTTCTTGAAGATTGGAATGACATTTGCTTTCTTAATATTGTAACCATACATTTCTGAGTTCAGTTACTCTGCATAAGTGAACTTTGCATGTGTTTGAGCGAATTGATATACTGCCTGAGTGATATTGTCTATGTATCAATACCTGCTATTTTAACTTACATGCATTGCATTTTTGACTTTTTATCTTCACAACCTTAGAAAATGTTTCCCCCACATTAATGTTATAAATTAAGCTTTTGTTCTTTCATGTAGCTAGTTGCTTAGAAGTTATGGATGAGTAATATTATACAAGTAATAATCCAATAGTTCAGACAGGTTCTGCCCTACCAATCTAATAAGAGGAAATGAACTGAATGAATAGTATGCTGAGATATCTCTACTGCCTGGCACTTAAAGCTGGCTCTATGTAGCTGTTTATTTAGAGCTCTGGTGCCCATTTTGGTGACTGTTCCAGACTCTTACGGCATTCTCAGATTTTTTTTTTTTCCATTTTTTCCTTTTCATCTCTGTGGTTCTTAAGAATTACTGAAAGTGAACTATTCACCTTGTCTGGAAGAAGATGTAAGCAAGCGCTTCAAAAAAGGTGGTTTTGCCTTTTAACTTCTTGACTGTATTTTCATACGCAGGTCTTAGCCAGATTTTAGTGAAGAATATAATATAAAAGACTATATCTGTGTTTCCCAGGAGAGAGCTAGGTATGATTTTCTATAGAGACATACAACATTTGAACCTTCCCATACATCCAGAATATTGTCCTGTTTATCTGTCAGCATGATACTCTTGTGGTTGGTCCTATAAATCTATTTGGCTGATCTGGATAACCAGTTTGTTCATCAACCCACATGAAATACCCTGGACTGGGAGAGAAATGGAAATGTTAAACTGAATTAATAAAACACGCTATTAATACACCTGTAATAAGTGCAGCAGGTCTGAGCCATTACATATTAATTTCATATAGTTAAGTTCAGCCACAGGCAAAGTCTGTAGCACTAACTACATTGTCAGCACTGTGATGTGTACTTTCTTAACTTTCAGAATAACCATTCTCAACATAGCATCCATTCAGCTCTCTGCCTTTTGCATTTATGTTGACATGCCTAGAAAACACTAAGCAGGGTTAATTGGGGTTTTTTTGACCCTGTAGTGTCATACCTTTGTTTAGCATTATGGAGTAGGAATGTTATGTTCAGAATTATAACAGTTAGTGACAGAGGCAGCAGTTTCATCAGAGATACGCAAGCTAGCACTAAACAAACTTTTGGACACTGATAAGATTATTTCTGTGGCAGTACAGAACTCACACTAGGCTGTTAAAGCCAGCCTAGGGCATTAGGATCATCGTGAAAATACTTAAACAATTAGGTTTTGGTCAGTTCTTTGCTTCAGTAGCTCTAAAACCAGCAGCTCCTCAGCAAACCAGTTTAACTCACTCACCTCCACAAATTTACAAAGGAGTACTGACATAGGCCTGGGCACCAAAACCAGTAGCTAGCTAAACAGTTTCACATGCCAGCCTGATGCTGTGAAGTGATGGAAAGAAAATGATGTGGGATGATTTTTCTGAGCCTAGATGAATGGCAGCAAGCAGTTGTGGTTATTAACGATGACGACTTGGCAAAAGTCATGAAACACATCCACTCAGCGAGAGAGACACTAAAACAACTAATTCCTCAGTTTGGAAGAGCTACCATGCCTGGTGCTCTCCTTTGTGTCTGTGAAGGTACTAGGCATCGTAACACATTACAGACATCTGTCTGCATGTGAGGTGTCAATAACCAGCATGCCCACAATGCAGTTGATCCCACAGTAAGGGTGGATTAGGCTGTGGTTAAAGAAAGGGACGGGCGGTGACAGGGCACATTTCCCTTGGCTGCATGGTAACGTTTCTCTCTTCCTCCTACACAGCCCACCACCACCGCTGAGTACAGCTTGCTGACTTTCCATCAGTCATACTTGGCTTATGAGGCCCTGGAATTTGACAGTGGTTGTGTCTCTCTGTGAAAGAAGGGGCTCCCATAGCTGTGAGATGGAAATATGACATGATGACTTAAAATATATTTCATTAATAACATGTGACGCTGAAGACACCTGCACCTCATGGTTTACACTAGCTGAGGATTTAGAGGTGCCTTTTTAGCTACCCTGGTAGCTGCTTCAAATTTTCCTCTTACAGGGATGTCATTAGGCAAAATTATGTTGACAGGAGAGTAATACCCTTCAACAGCAGATCTGACAGACAGTCAATACTCAAAAGTAGAAACATTATACAGCTAGTGACCCATTAATCTTGATCTGTATCCCATAGCCAAAACTAAAGTTGTTTCTACCTTCAATGTTAGCCATCTAATGTAATAAAGTCAAAAGTTTTCCTAGTGGGCTTCTGAGTTAAGAGTACTTATTCTGGCAAAAGAACAATAAAGTCATGCACAATTAGACAACGGGCAGAATATTCTAAAAATCCCCAACATTATCCAGGAGTCCATGTGGAATACCTAGGTCTGTCCATCAGAATAAGATACCTCAGTCACAGTAATAGGAGATCATTGAAATTAGGCTTTTAAAAGTTAACACCACCCCGCCACCCTCCCCCATATTGGGTATTACATAGACGGTGCCAGAGTGCAGAAGGTCTGAAAGGAAAGGGATATTCCAGAGTGCCTGCCAAATGGCATCTGCATCTTTTGTCTCTTTTTTTTTCCCAACCTTTTTTTCCCTGTTGCAGATTTTGCTCACCTGTTTCCCTTCTCTATACTAGTCATTTTGATTCTTCTATCTCATTGGTACATCTGGTGTTCTAACCTCTAAGGCAAGGCTCCATTCCTGCTACCTGGTGTTAGCAACATCAGGTCACATGCAGCAGTTCCAATTACTTTAGAGTTATCTCCAGGGAGGAGAGGACTGTTACACAGCAGTCCTTAAAATTCAAAGTACACACGTCACCAATAACCTGAAAAATCCAGAAATGAATGTGGCAAACCCTCAATCCTGACATTCCCAGTCATAATATAGAAATCTTCAAGCAATCTTCAATCACATACCATCACTGTTTTCATGGTCAGAGCAAGAAGAAATGAAAAGATGATGTCCCTCGGAATGAGTTTCTTTCTGATGTCTGTTGCTTTAGAAAGAGGACAATAACACACAATTGTGAAAAGATGAGTGCTTTTTTCTTTTGGTCTTCTTTTTAACATTTGAATTGTTTCAAAGCAGCTACTCAATCATTTAAATTTATGAAATATTTAGATTTTCTAGTTTGTTCTCCAGTATAACTAAAGGTGCAGAATATCACATTTAGTGTCATATTAAAACATTTTTTTGTTTGTTTCCATAATATAGATCTTCTAGTAAGGGAATTTTGCTACAATTTTTTTCTTAATCCTCCCTCCCTCCCTCCCTCCCTCCCCCTCTCCCTCCCCCTCTCCCTTTCTTTCCCATGAAGAAACCAGCTGGGGAAGTTGTGACTCAGAACCTTTTTAGAAATCCAATCTTTGCCTCTGCTAAGGGCCCCTATTGAGTTTTTGTTGAATTCCCTTAATTGTCTGGTTCCTTATGAAATCACTGACTATGTTTCTGTGAATAATGCATACATAACTGAATTCTTTAAAGCCATACTTTCTTGGTGATTAAGCTCTTTTCTCCCCTTGAATCTCAAGTGCAGGGGAGTTTCCTTCAAGTGAGAACTTTTTTTTTCTTAAATGTACCTTCAAAGTGAAATAAAGATTAACTCTTTTTTAGCCAACTTCACAAAATTATACCCATTCACTGCATGATCAAAATGAAGTCAAGCCAATCCTCCCCTAGGTACACATTACTATTTCACCCATCTCCTCTATGTTATTATTATTTCTCATAATTAATTTGTCTTATAAAGTGTTAATCCAGGATCTTGCTCAGGGTTGCTACACAGTACTGTAATTCATAATAAAAATTTTCTAGAAGCGTAATACCAGAAAAACCTAAAGACCAGTTTGTGTTTAAAATGCGTGGGGGAGTAGGAAGCACAGTGGGCAACCACATTGGCAGGCAATTGCTTTGAAATGTATTAAGTTCCCTGTTCTTTGGAAACCTGGCCCCAGGAATGATAGATATGAATGCTTTGGAATTTAACATATTTTCCTCTTTGTCTCTTTGCATAGCTGAGACCAGCCTGAAGTTGTTCCTTGTTCCTCTATCCACTGGATTACGTTATTGCTCTCTGTACCACTCCATGAAATCAATCAACAGGAGTTCTGGAAGTCTAGGTAAGAGTGTAACTTACATTTAAGGAGCAGAAGGAGATGGAAACCAGGAAACATGGGAGCTAAACAAGGAAAATGACATTTCCATGGTATGTGTGAAAAGAAGCAGATTCTGTATCAGGCAATCTGGGAAATATCTGATATCTGGGATACGGTTACCATATCGCACACAAAAATTCAGGATGTTGGCTGACAACATGCAAAAACTGTGGAGATACACACAGTGACACAGTAGGGAATGAAACATGTTTATTTGACTGAAAATATCCCAGATAGGGCATGGTTTATTGATGTCATATTTCCAGCTTGGTTTCTTGTTTTTCAAGCTTTTTTTCCATCAGGAGCTACACATCTGTGGTGTGTATAAGTGCACTGTACACTATACTGAGTTGGCTGCAAAGATGTGTTGCATTTAAAAGGGACCTGAGCTGACCTGAATGATCTGAAGTGACTGACAGCTATCCAGGTCTCTCTTGTATAGGTATGGTCACTGAGACTACTGCATAGCTTTAGAGTTATGCTTGCAGTATGAAAAGCACAAAATCCAGGAATTTAGCATCTGATCAGATTTTTTGGTAAATTACTCTCATTTAGGACTTATTAATTATCAAGGCATTTGGTAATTGTGGTTGGCAAATGGAAGCAACATGAAGAATGAAAACAAACTGCTTGAAATGCACGGTAAACATAAACCTGTCACTAAATTTTTGTCGATACTCAATAACTTAGTATAGATTTCTACTTAGCTGTTTGAGGTTAGCTTTTTTCCTTCTTCTTTTTCTTTTAAACAAGTAAAATTGCCTAACCTTAGTAATGGAAATTAATTTAATAATGCAGCTAGGAATCTCTGTACAAAACTTGATTCATTTCATTCATATCTTAATAAATTAGGAGAGTCCCCAATGAAGTTTAGACCTTATTATCCCCAAATGATGGACAATATAGTAATCAACTGTCAGAATGTAATCCTTAAAAAGACTGAAAAATATGTTTTTGTTAATATCAAGATATTGCTTGTTAAAGCAAAGCAAAGTTTGATTTGAGTAAACAAAGTGAGTAAATTCTCCATTTCTCTTTAACTCATGTATAGACACATACCACAAACACACTTCCTTTAGAAAATTCACTTGCTCCTCAGCTCATTCCATAAATAATCACCACTTATCAGTAATTTGTTCAGCAGTGTAGTTTTGCACTCTAGTTTACATGATCCAGAATAAACAGGAGAAGGGAAGGAAGATTTTCAAAAGAGCAAAGGGGGGCTTTGGGTTTTAAGAGTCCACCCCACAACTGTGCACCATATTTTGTCTGCAACTTCATTTGTATGAATTCAGTACCCATTTTGTTTTCTTTATTTGATATCCTAGATATCATAAATACATGGTTATTTAGGAAAACCTGCTTCAACTTCTGGCTGTGGACCTGGTTTATGAGATGCTTCCAGCCAGCCTCCTCTCTGGATACAGAAATACATATCTGGGAAGCAAACACCGCTGAAGTGGTCAAGAGCCTCCTTCTGTGCCTGCTCACAGCCTGGCAAATAGGAGCCAGGATGCTGATGTTATACTACACAACTGGAAAGAAGAGGGAGAAGTGGCCAGTCTCAGAACCAGAGTGTTGATCCCAGTCTTCCCCCAGCTCTCTGGATTGACAGCAGCATCCTTGCTGATCCATTACGCCCCTGCTTCTCCTAAAACAGCAACATCTCTGATGAGGCTATTTGTGTGGAGTGGGAAAGCTGTTGATCCATAGCTGAACTGTGTTGTCAAATGCATCACAGTTTCACTGTGTTTGTTTGTCTAAGCATATGGAAATGCCAAAATTAGAACTTAGTTTGTCTCAGCTCTGCTGCATGAGCAGTGTGGGAGGATCTTATTTTTGGGGCTCAAGTACCCATAGAAAAGGATTCAGTACACAGGGATGATCAATTCTCCTGTATTTATGCTAATGTGTACTGACGACATTTTATAATGAAGTGAGAAGGTAAAAAAGAAAAAGATAAACAAGCAAGCCAAGTAAGTCAAAATAGATTTATTTTTCCCTACAGAGTAAATGACAGTTATCCTTTTAGCAAGTTATACCAGCACATAGGGGAGAAAATGATGTGCTACAGAGAGATAGGGCAAAAGATAAAAAGGACAGAACTGCTGCAAGAAATTCAAGCTGCAGTGACCACCATTTCCACCATTCAGTGACAGGCATCAGGTAGATCCTGAGAGACCCCTTCTCAAACACAAGTAGAATCTGAAACAGATAATATAATACAATTTACAACACCATTGGAGCTGTGTTTCACTTTTTGTGTTGTACTGTTACGAAATCAATGTCACCAGAAGCTTCCCAATTGTTAATGAGCTAACATAAGTTTGGAGAGACTAGAGAGACAACAGTGGGAGAAAATATTTGAATAAGAATCAAAAATACTGGAAAGGAAACATCTTTCAGAAATACAATTAAAGAACAGTTAGGAGGTAAGATGGCTCAATGCTTACTTCTGAGGACACTGAAAAGGTACAGAAAACAGGAAGGACTAATATTTATGATGAAGGGAGGACAGTAGATTAAGTTTCCTTAATCTGCTGCTCTGCCCCTGAAGCACTATTTCAGGTTATCCTCCAGCTCAGATGCTGTCTGTTTTTATATGCATTTATGTAATTTCCATAAATGTAAATACAGTTCCCTCCACAAACATTTCTTCTCTTTAAAGCTGTATCTATTTCTGGTTTTTAATGTGGGACTACAAATGTTCTTGCTTTCTAATGTGGGACAAAATGGGACTCCAAATAAGAGTATTTGATTCTGCAACTTAGCCTAGCTGTTATTGTAAGAACCCTCTAGGGTCTATAGCCCTGTTCTTGCATGATATCTGGACTGATTCCACTAGTTGCATCTCAGATCGAAGCTTTCTTACTTCTTTGGTCCAAAAAAGTAGACATCTGAAAGGAAGTGGAAATAGCAGGAAAACATAGCTGAAAACCCAAAGTCTTAAAAAGCTCTACTTTAAGATAAGTTAATGTGAATTTTTCTTCAAATTTATTAACAAAATCCTATTTTAACCAGAGTGCTGTCTGACTCTGTACTTCTTTTAGCTTTTATTTTAGGTTAAAAGTTATCAAAAGAGCAAAGTTGTGTTAACTCAAGTTTTTAGGTATCCTGACCTAGAAATATTTTACTTTTAAATATCAGCCAAAAAACATCCAACACAAAACAAATATATTCCCCAAACTGAACTTGTCAACATATTGGAAGGTGTAGTTGCTAAAAACATTGACTCTATTACTTTATGCACAGTGGTCTGTTTTATTTTCTGTTTAGTGAGGAAGAATTCAACTACTGCACATGTGCTTACTGTCCCATAAATAACTTCTTCTTAGCTTTCTGATCATGCCCTAACAATTCTATATTTTGTCAGCAAAAGTCCTGATTTTAAAAATAATCCTTTAGCCATCTGTTTACCCATATGTGCTACACATCACTGAATGTTAGTTTCCATGCAGATTTTATAGACAATACCACAAACCTTGAATGTGTTTTTGCCCATAAGTAGGATTTTACTACCACATTAAATTGATCGCAGGTAAACTGTTTCATTTTGGTGGATTATTTTGATTGTAATCAGGCTTCTTGCTGAGAATTGATTTTATAGGCAATAAATTCATGTTATAAAGAGTTTCCTTCCCTTTTTTTTTTATAGCAAATACGTTATTTTAAAGGTCACACTTGTCAGTGTAATAAAACAGATCTCAGGCTAGCAAATGTAATACATCCTTTGGAGCATCCATCAGTGTTTACACTGGTTTAGGGAAAGTTATTTTAGCTGCTTCATCAGTTTCCACTACTGATGATGTCATCGTGGTCAGCTATTACAGGCTGGGTGTAACAGGAGGAGAAAGAAATGTCTGAGAACACTTCACTTGCGATCAGGCTTTCACATCACATGGCAGTGTAAGGTTTCCTCTTTGCTTTTCAGGCATCAGAAGAAAGTTGATTTTCAAGTAATGTTAATTCCATCCTTTCTCACTGGAGAAAACAGTGAACTATTGCCTCTTATACCCATTATTAGTTTGAGGCAGAGGTGCATGAGGAAAGCTGGATGCAGAATATATTCCCATACACTCAGTATAATCTGTGTTTTTTTTCAAAATGTTCTGCTGCTCCAAACTGGAACTTAAGCACTCACAATAAAGCAACAACAAACAAACCAAAATAAAGCTATCTCTGCATATTTAGAGGAAAGACTGTCTCTAAAATACAGGCTTAACTTGTGTGTTACAGTGTCTATCCTACTCATAGCTTAACTGAGAACCCATCAAAAAACAGTTTCAATATGGTTAATTTACCATATTCACCTTCGAAAGAAATGAAGTTGTTTTTCTCTTTGGTGTCAGTGGTATATATGGAGATGGATAGAATCATAGAATCATAGAATGCTTTGGGTTGG
>VYZW01029351.1:1674-20346 GCA_013401315.1 Balaeniceps rex | reverse complement strand
ACTTAGGCTAACGCACACTTACACCTTAGCATTGACTGACACATTCTTTCTCATAACTCATTCATCCTCAGTGTAAACCCTTAAACTCTTGGGTTTTGCTGATAGTTGCAACTGTTGGGAACTTTTTCTGCTGATATAGAGGATTTTGAATGTGGTATTATTAGCTTATTGAAATGACGCTGCTGTTGATGTGGAAAGATTTGAAAGCTAAGAAATTAAGATGATTTCATTGTCTTGCCAAATATACATATACACATCTGAAGCACTTTCAAATATCACAATAAATGGAGCAATAAAGCAAGACTAGAGAAAATGTTAATCTTATTATGCTTTACTTTGCACTGTAACACAAAAAAGTCTTTGTTCTTGGCTATGCCACAGGTCTGGTAGACAACTTTGGTCAAGTCAGTTTTCTTCTTTGGCTCCTGTTCCCCAAGCCAATGCAGATAATGAACCTGACCTCCTTTCTAAAATGCTTTGCGATCCTTGGGTGAAAAGTTCTCCCTAAAAGCTTAGTAGTTTTATTATTATATCCATTATATAGTTACACTATTCAAGGTCAATAGACCTATATAGCTGAGCAAAAATGAGATCATATGACTATCAGTAATTGCACTCAAAAGTACCCAATTAAATGTTTAGTCCAAATGAAGCCATATTTAGTATGGCTTCACATATTGTTGTTGAAAGTTTGATGCACTGAATCTTGAACTTCCTTTGATTATGATTCTTCAGCGAGACTTCCTCAAACTTTTTAATTCATTGGCTGCTGCCCCCAAGGGATTCATACGGATTGGATAAGAAAAGAATGACATCGACAGCGTATAATGAAATTCTACCCAGGATGTCCAATATTTTTATGCCTTCAACTCTGTTATTGTGTTGGATTCTTTGACTGATTTGTTCCAGAGTTATGGTAAAAAGGCAGGGCAAAAAGGGGCACCATTGCCTTTTGCTGCTAGACAAAGTAAAGACTTCTGAGTGATATCCATTATTCCTTACTGTAGGCTCCAATACAATGTCTTTATTTAAGAAAGTTTTAGACCATTATGTGAGACTCCCAAAACTTTCATCAAATAGCTTCCTTTCAGCCAATCAGATGGTCCTTCAGCATATAAAGCTAATAAATAAATATATCCTCTATTTCTCTTTTGCAACAGTCTATAACCTGTAATTTGCGCGTTCCATCAGCCAATATAATGATACCTTACTGTTATATCCTCATTGTTCCTTCATTCTTCCAGATGCTGTCGTTCCTCTACTNTTCTTTGACTGATTTGTTCCAGAGTTATGGTAAAAAGGCAGGGCAAAAAGGGGCACCATTGCCTTTTGCTGCTAGACAAAGTAAAGACTTCTGAGTGATATCCATTATTCCTTACTGTAGGCTCCAATACAATGTCTTTATTTAAGAAAGTTTTAGACCATTATGTGAGACTCCCAAAACTTTCATCAAATAGCTTCCTTTCAGCCAATCAGATGGTCCTTCAGCATATAAAGCTAATAAATAAATATATCCTCTATTTCTCTTTTGCAACAGTCTATAACCTGTAATTTGCGCGTTCCATCAGCCAATATAATGATACCTTACTGTTATATCCTCATTGTTCCTTCATTCTTCCAGATGCTGTCGTTCCTCTACTATTTCAAATACATACTGCCTTTTGTCTTACTTTAGAAAGTTAATTACCTTGATATTGGAGAAGATCCAGGAAAGCTCTTAAGTAAAAACTTCAAGTTATTCTAGCAGCTGTCTAATGCTAGCTAGTTGTCCTGAACTGAGGTTTAATGTTTAGTCCTCAGGATTGAGTTTCCAGTCAGCTTCTTCATTCAACTCAGACATGTGGTTCAGTCAGGACAATGTTAACAGAACTAACATTCTTGGTCTAAGTTCTCAATGTCTCTTCTTCACATCCTTGTCTATAATTTTCCACTACTCATGAAACATTTTCCTTTTAAATATTTCCCTTAAAAAATAATGCATTACACTAAGGTCTGCTTTTAAATCACAAACTTTTAATTTTTTTCTATTTGTTAGATGTGGTTTTTTATTATTTTACATTTCCAGCTTTTGGATCATAATAATGAGATAAAAGTGAGAATCTGTTCAAACTTAAAAGCAATTAGAATGAATGTCGATCAATAATGAACATTAGTATTATACTTTACAAAATGTACAACAAATGCAAGGCGGTGCATTGGTCCACTACCTCACTGCCAGGCTGTCTGAAAGTTAAAGCTGTTTTACAGTGAATAAATATGTTTTACAATGGCTTTTGTGTGCTTTATTCAAATGAAAATGAACATACTTTCCAGTGACTTTAGTGGTAATAAGTAAGTGCAAAATTAAAGGGCTACATAATTGTTGGCCTTGCAAATGAATCACCTTAACAGTCTGTAATACATTCAGTTTATTCTGCTGCTGGAGATTAAATAGAGTGTTTTAAACATAAGCGCTTTTTGAGTAAAATAGACTTTCGTCATTTAGTATGCATGAAGTCATGGTAGTGCCTGATAGATTAAGAGCCCAAACCATCTACTCTTACTCAGAAGAGTTGTTCTTAGCTACTCTTTGGATTTGGATAAGCTACTTGTTTGAAGAGTGTGTACCAGAATTCAGACCTTATAAAATACTAGGAAACAAACAAACAAAAAAACTAATTCCATTTTAATATCTTTATTGTATGTTTCTTTAGTCCCTTCTTTCCCTTTCAGGTCTGCTTTCCAGGACACATTTCCATCAAGTGCAGGTGAAGAGAATTTTGCATTACTATGAACTACAGAGCTGGACTCTTATGGACAGTGGAAAGAGTAGAGACAAAATGCTCGTGATGAATATCCAGGTAACTGCATTAACTATCAGTTGAGAATCCACTAGCTATTACATTGCACACTGCTTTACTGCAACAGCAAATTACAAACAGCCTGATACGAAACTGTAAAATGTATACTACTTGGAAGAAAAGATTACAAAAAAAAAAAAAAAAAGCTATACTTTTCCAGTTCCAACAGTAGAAATTCAGATTGCTAGGAAAGGGAGAATAAACTTTGCCCTTTCTGCCCTATGGACTATACTCTTGTGTCATTAAGTGAATAATTAGGCCTGCAATTTTTTACTATTCTTCAAGAGTATAATTTGTCATTTATCAAATAAATTGTATTGAATTGTGTACCTCTCTGTTTAAAAGATTTCAGATGCTGGGTTAAACTGCTATATACTTTGATTATCAAAGGTGATTCTTTAATTTTCCTTCATTATCTTAAATTACAACTCTTGTATTAGAATCATTCACTTTTCAAAGACTTGGTCAAGGGTATAATCACTTGATTTCAATCTACAACATTGTACAGATACTGTGAATTAAATGCAAGCAGAACTAACACTACTGTTATCATAAAAGTTAGAGGAAAACTTATTACAGTCACAAGACCTGTTTCCTACCGGTTTTAACAATCTATCCATCTCTCTCTGTTAGTGTTTTTTATCTACATCTTGCTTTGAGAAATAAAAGTGGGTTTAGTTAAACATTTCTCACTCAGTTCTCATTATGAACTGACTTGTACATGAAGAACTGCTAAAGTCTTACATATCAAGAAACTTACAGGTTGTTTCACTAGCTATCATCCTTGTGTTCAGTCATGTTAATATGTTGCACAGGTGTTGGAATCACACACACATACATGGACACAGAGGAAAATCAGTGCTGGAAGTTCTGCTTTGCAGATTCTGTTTAGGAAGGTCTAATTGTAACCTCAAGAAATTGCCCATGCTACTGAAAAAAATAACAACAGTACTAGTATGACTGGTGCAGTCACAGCTCTTTTTGTGGCTCCAGGGAGAACTCACACTGAAAAGGTACTTCCACTACTTTTTCAATAAATGTGCTGTGTGATTCCTTCACCTTTGAATTTCACAGATTCCTTGACAGGGAAAGAAGTAGGGCAGTGCCATTTCCTCAAAGGCAAATTCATTACCTAGATCTTTGCTGGCACCAAACTGGAGAATTGTTTCTGGACTCCTTTGCTTGACTGCTATCTGCAGCTTTCTGTAAGTGGTTCTACTCTCCTCATGCTATTCATCCTCTTTTTTGGTAAACCATCCACATGAGGGCCTTCAGGGTGTCACATCAGGAAGAGAAATCAGGGGTTTCCCAAATGATGAGAGGTCTCAAGTATCTTTGGGTATCCAACACAGGACCTTTTAAAGGGGCCTGATGTTCAGAAGAGTTAAGAACATTCCCTTTGAAGACTTCATGCCTCTGAAAATTTGATTAGAAGTATAGATTCAGAAGCTACATTTCCTAATAAATGAAGCACAACCATTTTGTTTCTCATTAAACTTTGGAGAAGACAGGTGGAATGCATCAACCCATTCAATCCTCTCAGAAACAAGACCATATGAACTGTATGTAGCAGAGGTATTTCTACTTGTAAGCAGAGCTCTTCTTTAACTGTATGGTCTCCAACGAAGTGGGAAGGATATGGAAGTGAGGAAAAACTGAAAGAAAAATAAATCACTGAGGAATATCTACTGTAATCTCACATACATGTTTTTCAAAGCTTTTCTGTTTTGTGTCATGTTCTTTGGCTCCTAGACGAAGAATCTTTTATTTAATTAATTTAGTTGTTTACTTGTTGTTAATTTGTATCTCTTTCACCCTTTTAATTTCAGCTGTCTTTTGAATATTCATCCTGGTTTTCCACTTTAAAAATCAATGACCTCATGGAAATCTGATCTACTACAGGCTCAGCCTCATAGTACTGCATGGTAAAAAACAGATCTTCAGCAAAATTGTAATTTCAGTTCTGTGAAATTGCACAGGAGGATAGTTGCTGTGAAAACTACTTTTTGTATGGTATTATAACACTTAGATCTAATACTAATAAGAGGATACAAAATCTCCTCTAATGATTTCTTTACCACACACATAGTTAGGATAACACCTCTGAATGAAAAACCCTTTAATTTCTGAGGGTGAGATTCACTTCACCTGCATAATGACTGAAAATTGCAATGGCAACCTCTCAAAAATCACTTCCAATGCTCTTAGAACTACTATATTTGAGTGACTGCTGATCTGTTCTTGACCTGTCTTTCAAACAAGTTAAATGCTGTGTGTTAAACCCAAATGGAGCATGAGTTCTGTATTAACAGGCCCTCTTCTGAGATACTTAGAAGTGGTCAGAAGGAAGATTTGCATGAATACTTGTGGTTGACCTTGGTTGACTGCCAGGTGCCCACCAAGTTGCTCTCTCACTCTCCCTCCTCATCAAGACAGGGGAAGAAAATAACAATGAAAAGCTCGTGGGTCAAGAGGACAAGGAGATCACTCACCAATTACCATCACAGGAAAAACAGACTTGGGGAAAATTAATTTAACTTATTGCCAATTAATAACAGAGTAGGATATGATTCTATGATTCTATAATGAGAAATAAAAACAAAACTAAAGACACCTTCCCCCCACCCTCCCTTCTTCCCAGACTCAACTTCACTCCAGACTCTTCTACCTTCTCCCCCTTAGCGGCGCAGGGGGATGGGGAGTGGGGGTTGCAGTCAGTTCATCACATGTTTTTCTCTGCTACTTCTTCCTTTTCATGCATTTTCCCTGCTCCAGTGGGGTCCCACCCATGTGAGACAGTCCTACATTGGCTGCTTCAGTGTGGGTCCTTCCCACAGGCTGCAGTGTTTCAGGAAATGCTCCAGAATGGGTTTTTGTCATAGGGTGCAGTCCTTCAGGAGCAGACTGCTCCAGCATGGGTCCCCCACAGGATCACAAGTCCTGCCTGAAAATCTGCTCCAACATGGGCTCCTCTCTCTCCATGGGTCCACAGGTCCTGCCAGGAGCCTGCTCTAGTGCAGGCTTCCCACGGGGTCACAGCCTCCTTTGGGTGCATCCAGCTGCTCTAGTGTGGGCTCCTCCATGGGCTGCAGGTGGGTATCTGCTCCACCGCTGGCCTCCATGGGCTTTAGGGGGACAGCCTGGTCACCATGGCCTTCACCACGGGCTGCAGGGGAATCTCTGCTCTGGCACCTGGAGCACCTCCTCCCCCTCCTTCTTCACTGACCTTGGTGTCTGCAGAGTTGCTTCTCCCACATATTCTCATTCCTCTCTCACAGCTGCTGCACCACATTTTTTTTACCCTTAAATATTTTTTTACCCTCATGGAGGTGCTACCAATATCCCTGATGGGCTCAGCTTTGGCCAACAGCAGGTCTGTATTGGAGCTGGCTGAAGCTGGCTCTGTCTGACATGGGAGCAGCTTCTGGTGTCTTCTTACAGAAGCCGCCACTACAGCCCCCCTGCTACCAAAACCTTGCTACATAATCCACATACAATATACCATGATAAGGCAAAAGATACAATGTACTTCATTCGTATGTACGGCCCTTATCGTCCCATCCCAGGTTAGCCTTTTAAAAAGACTTGCTTCTACTTTACATGCACATGCTCACAAAAGTGATAGCTGATTGAATCCCAAATGCTTTTGTCTGAAACATGCTAGATTTGATGAATTTTCCTGACTTTAGGGAATGAGCCTCATATCTTCTCTGGACTCTGGTTGGGCTGCCTAAAGACTCAGTACTTCTGGCACCTTCACATTAAAATAGATTCATATGACAACTTTTTCCAAAGTTAGCATTTAATCTTGCAGGTTCCCAGTTTATGCAGTATGTCAGGACAGGGAAGAGTCACTTGCTGCAGTTGGAGCTGCAACTGCAGTGTCTGGAAGCTTTAGCTACAACTCCAGCAGGACACTCTGGGGTCTTCAGCTGCATAGTGAAATCAGTGCACATCTTAGTGCACATCTCAGAACATAAATCAGTTCAGAAACACCATTTGTAGAAACTTCTTCCAAATTTCATTGCATTGAAAATGTCAACAGGTTGTTGGGTTTTACCTGATTCTATACCAAACTTTAATTTTCCAAATATTGGAAACCTCTTGCTTTGGGTAGGTCTACTGAAATTAGTGTTAAAGAAAAGAAGGCAGTAATTCTTCTTTTCCCCTAACTCCTTTTATTCTACTGGATTGGATTTATGCTCTTAGAACTGATGTATAAATACTCTTTATTGTATTTTTGCCTCTGTTTTTTAATTTCTAATATAGACAGTTATAGTCTGTTGATACTACTACTATCTGGGATATCAGCAAAAGTAAACAATAGCAAGAAACAAACGCTGAACATACCACACAATAATCTTAGGTCTAATTGGTGCCATGTTTCCAAAATTAGGAACAGACTGGCCTTGAGATAATGATGACTAAATACATTGAGAACCTCATGCTTTAACTAGCAAGTCTCAATGCCTTCCATAGGGAATATTAGTGCGATTTATAGTATGTTTACCTCGCCATTGGGTGTCACTGTTCATTCACTTTTAGCTTGGAACAATACCAGGTTTTGTTTGTTTGTTTTTTGTTTTCATAATAATAGAGGTTGTTTCTTTAAGAAAGCTGTTGAGACTAAGTAAGTCTCCTTAGGAAAACAATAAAAGAGCTACTGCAAATCTTCATCAGGATATTTGAACATCATGTCCCCATCATGGTTTACAGTGCAGTCAGCAATGCTGTATCACACCAGTCAGTTAAACATATAGCATTTACCCTTTGACATCTAAACTCAGTGCCTCATATGATTCAAGAGATTCAGGCAGCATATACTACTACATTTATTGTAAATTATTCTTATGAGAAAAGGGGTTTTTTGCTGTTGTTGTTTAGGTTGTTCATAGGCCTAGTGTGTAAGTGAACACTGAGTAATATAGAGACTGACACTCAAGAAACAGTGGAGAAATACAGAAAGTGAATTTGTGTACTGTACACAGGACATTATTACTCTATAAAATTCATGCATTTGAGCTATAACAAGGCTCTCAATTCAAAGAACTAGGAGAAAAAAAGGAGGATACAAAATCTGCCTCACTCCTTTGGCTTTTCTTTCACTGCATATAGGTCTTCAAAAGCAAGTAACACCAGACATAATTTTCTTCTTTTGTGCACAGAAACTCTTCAAGGAAGAGATTTAGCCCAACTGTTTGGAGATGAGGAAGTAAGGCCCAACTAGTCATTATTTCTCTATAAAACAGTTGCTTCTCCATCAAATTGTCCTAAGGAGAAGCATAAATTACTTCAGTGGAGTTATACTGCCCTTTACAGAATGTTGCAAGGACAGCATCCTGCAAATGCATTTTGCAACATGATATGGTGATTCTACAGGATCTTTTGTGATGGACTGGAAATACTAATAGCTGTTCTATGTAAAGAAAGTAACTAAATGTAATGAAGAAATTTCTTAATTAGTTCAAGACATACCAATGTAAAAATTCCTGTTTCCATCTCTGTGAGTTGCAAGGATGTTCTTATTTGTGAAAAATTATTGAATTGTGGGAACTGTCAATAATATCTTGGCTTTTTGTTGTCAAATGCATCAATGCAAGCTCCTACTGCGTGTGATCCTCTTTCACGATGGAAGCTGAGTATTAACATGGAGGGGTTGTTTCTGGGGCTATTTTATTATTATTATCAAGGAAAAATAGCTTCTTGCAAGAAAACATTCAAGAAAAAAAATGCAGATTCTACGCTATGATGCTATTTTTCTTTTTTATTTATTTTGTATTATTTCATTATGTCAGCTTTGTGATAAGTAACTGCTTTGAATTTAACAATCAGACAATATGTTTACAATGCAGCCAGTGATCCAGCTAAAGGAAGAGTTTATGGCTCAAAAATTCTGTGCAGTTTGTATTGAATTATAGACATTTTTAATAAACTGTATTATTTTAGAATTTTGTGTGCTAGAAACCCTCAGTCCACTTAACACAGCAGATACTCTCACACAAAAGTATTTTTAAGTATGATGCTTTTATATTTTTAGGAAGAAAACATCTTCAAAACCATGCTGTGTTAACCTAAAAATAGATCTAAAATGTTTCTTATATAATATCTTCAACAAAGGACAAACCAGGACTAAATTTTTCAGCCTGTCTGTGTGCCTACTTCATAGAATCACAGAATCATAGAATGCTTTGGGTTGGAAGGGACCTTTAAAGGTCATCTAGTCCAACCCCCCTCCAGTGAGCAGGGACATCATCAACTAGATCAGGTTGCTCAGAGCCCCGTCCAACCTGACCTTAAAGGTTTCTAGGGATGGGGCCTCCACTACCTCTCTGGGTAACCTGTTCCAGTGCTTCACCACCCTCATTGTAAAAAATTTCTTCCTTAAGAAGAAGGAAGCTGACTTGTATCAGTCAGCTAGGTATTAGCTGCTAGGTAATCTTATCCTGTTACATCTGTACCTCTCAAAGCAATATATTTACCAATAAAAATGTAGAACAAAATGTTCTTTGCAATAAGAAATGTCTTCACACTTGTAGCTAATATCCACTATCTTATGGAACGCAGAAAACATTGATAAAATTCACTCAAAAGAACCAGTCTTGTACATATGTGCTTCATAGTTTATAAAAAATGTAGGAAAAAAAACCCTTGCTACAAGTACTAATTTAACAGCACAATGTTAAATCAGGGTTAAAGCTTCTTGTTTTGTGAAGCAGAATTCTGGGGAGATTCAGCTTATCCTTGAAATCAGGTTACTGGATCCCACCTCAGATGTTGTACAGCTTTAAAAAAGGGCGGTGTGGTACAATATTACTAATACCACTATAGTTAGTGAAACCAGCAAAATAACTGTTCTGCTAAACTATATATTAGTTTAGTTCTGAACGGTTTTGTGTGATTTCAGTGTTTTTTCATAAGCATAAAGTTGATTGTGCTGAGCAAAGTTATGTTTTCTCAGCCTTTCACTTTGAAAAATATTTGCACAACTTTGAATTGCAGATTACATATGTTTTTAGAATAACTTATGTTTCTCTTGCTATGACTGTTTAAGTTATAAACTCTTCAAGGCTGAGAATATTCCTTACTATATGTATATATAATGTATTTATATATTATTATCTGAACAGAAAATGACCAGCACAGTCATCTTGCTTTAACATCTGAAACAAATACATACATCTGAAACATAAGTAATATATAATGTCTGTATACATGCACTATTAAACTACTCCAGCCCCTCTTTATCTCTTGGCGTATACACACATAAACATACACACATGCAAATTATCTTCTCTTCCTTTGTGTTTAGTTTACTTCAGCAATCTTGCTATTTCCTTTGCTTAAGAATGTAACAGAAACATATAAAAAAAAGGTATGCCAGAACACCTATTTCTATGTAATGAGGCATGTAAAGTCGTAATGAAATGGATTACTTACACCTTACAAAGAAAAGGCTCTTCCTAATGCCCCAGGAGCCCTTTAGGCCATTGCAGTGTTGGTGCACACTATATTATCAGATTTATGTCATTCTGATAAGATGGTCCACTTGAAGTAGCCTTTGAGCTAAAAATAAGACATTAGGTTGAAGGAAGCAGCAATTTAAAATTATTGGTGTAAGGATAATTAGAGACTGGCAGGTATCCAGTGTCATTATGAGAAGGTTGCTGTAGGGCAAATGCAACAACTGCCTGTTTTCTGCAGTGCCACAAACATGGATCTGTCTTTGCTCAAACAGGTTTTATTTTTAGCTTACACCTGTTTCCTAACATCTTGATTTTTTTCAGAGCTGTTCTTGAACTTGAATTTTTTCAGCTTTCTGTTGTTTAGTCCAAATTCCAAATGAATTGTATTTTAAAGAGCATGAAATACATCTTTTTCAGGGACAGGAGTTATGTTTTTGTATTGGTTTGGTTTGGGTTTTGGGTTTGTTTCCCCATATATTTAGCCTCTCAGTGTTCCATTTTCTTCTGCTTTCTTTACAGTATGTGGTTATTAAATAACTACAATATCTATATTTTTTTTTTTAATTATTTTTTAAAGGCAAACCCCACACTGGCTAAGGAGACTTTTAAGTCTTTCAGCTCTTCAGAAACTTGTTTGCAGAAGATGTCTGGTACGAAAAAGTTATTAAAAAGGAGAGGTACTTGCTTATAACTGACCAGCAAGGAGAATGGCTTTGATTTGCCATGTTCTTAAAGCTACATTCGAATTGTCCATGCTTACAAGTTGAAACTGGGATCTAGACTGAGAGCATCACAGTCCTTATTTAGTATGTGCTTTCATTTTGTAGATGGGGAAAAAAAGTAAAGGAGTATTCTCAGGTCTAGTTCTTATAATGAAAGTAAGCTATATCTGGGGTAAACACCGAGACCTGACAGTAAGGAATTGCTCTCACATCTCCATTTTAGGCATAACTCGAGAGAAACTATGCTACAGCTAGGAACTGCAGGCAGTCTGTGAACTTCTAAATACTGTCAGACAACATGGGAAACACAGGATGAAAGCTTGAAAATGGTTTGCAATTCTCTTAAAAGGTTAAAATGATGGGAAGGCCACAATCTTAGAAACTGGCTCTTAATGAAACAAGGCAAACTTTAGCAACTTTTGAGCCAAACAATGTAACTAACTGATTTTAGGAAAAATTATTTTTAAAAGTCTCTTGATAAATTATTAAAAAATATTAATAAATTTAATAGTGCCAGAGAATGTTCCTGGGTATAAAATATCAGTTTGCTACACTGCTTAACTGTTACAGTGATCCTTTGAAATGTTTGTGGCCAAAGCTAACATTCAGTCTCCCATGCAATTCTTGAGCAAGCTTTTGGAATTAACAGAGACCAGGGAGTACTTGCAAAAGGTAGTCTGGAATCGCCCATCCTATTTTGGAAAATAAGGAAACTTAAAGATAATGACAGGGGCTATTCTGTACCAGTTGGTCTCACTTCCAGGAATTTTCTGGTACAGACATAGCCACCGATGTTGTGAAAATCATTCTGGTAGCTATCACGTCACAAAGTATTCACAAGGAAGGAAAAAGGTACAATGTCAGCAAATTAAAAGTTACTTTTGTGGTACTGTAGTGGTGGGATAGCTAAACTGAGAGATGAAGCTAACAGTCTGTGTTTATCTGAGAGGGAAAGCCTGTATGATGGGATGTCATAGCCCCACTTTGACTAGGAGTATGCTATTAAGTTTTTGAGGACCTAGTTGCTGTATCTTCAGCACTGTACAGGTGCAGCACAATACTTGAAGTCAAATTCATCACTTCTTTACATTGCCTGCCTTCCAGAAAGCTGTGAGGGTCAATACTAAACAGGTGAAGATTAAATGGAAATCCTTTGGGTACCCTGTATTTAATGATGTAAAATACGTTTACCTACAATATAGATGGGTCCTGGAAGTATAAGAAACCTCCATCCATCCAATCCATCTGACACAGAAAAAATGTCCTGGGATCCTTCCTAGGGTGTCGTGGTTTAGCCCCAGTCGGCAACTAAGCACCATGCAGCTGCTCACTCACCCTCCCCCCGCCACGGTGGGATGGGGGAGAGAATTGGAAAGGCAAGAGTAAGAAAACCCACGGGTTGAGATAAGAACAGTTTAATAATTGAAATAAAATAATAATAATAATAATAATAATAATAATAATAATAATAATAGTAATGAAAAGGAGAACGAGAGAGACAAACAAAACCCAGGGAAAAAAAACCAAGTGATGCAACCGCTCACCACCTACCGACCGACACCCAGCCAGTCCCCAAGCAGCGATCGCTGTCCCCCGGCTAACTCCCCTCGCTTTATATACTGAGCATGACATCGTATGGTATGGAATAGACCTTTGGTCAATTTGGATCAACTATCTTGGGCTGTGCCCCCTCCCAACTTCTTGTGCACCTGGCAGAGCATGGGAAGCTGAAAAAGAAAGTCCTTGACTAGCCTAAGCATTACTTAGCAACAACTAAAACATCAGTGTGTTATCAGCATTCTTCTCCTACTAAATCCAAAACACAGCACTATGCCAGCTACTAGGAAGAAAAGTAACTCTAACTCAGCTGAAACCAGGACATAGGGTCACCCTGATTTTGCCTGCTATGAGTGCCCTGCACTTAGACAAGAATTAGTAGTAATACTTGAAATTGGCAATAGTTAATTTCTGACTCTGGCTGTCTCATAAGAAAACTCTTTCTGAAGAACAAACAAGCTTAACTCATAATATTGTAATCATGAAAGTGACTGAAATATGGTATAGTTTTCAATTCAAATGGGTAGCTAAGATAACAAAAACAATCTTCCATAAATGAACAGAGATTATACGGTATCAATTTACTCTTGCAGGGCTTGACTTGGTTTGCCTCATCAATACCTGTTTTCTGCAAGCTACATTGAACGTCTTTTCTGTGCTTCTGATACAGGGTGTTTAAAAAACAGAGGAAACAGATAAGGTCAGACAGGCACAAGGATGACATTTCTTCTAGTTCTTCTGGTGAAGAGTGCTAAATGCTGGAAGAGAAAAGAGCAAGAAAAAATTTTAATTTGCAGTCCAAACTCTAAGTCCAAGGGTTCAGAGGCTGTGCTAGATCTCAGCATTCATGGCCACATGGTCTACACAGCCAGTTGTGTGGTAAGGCTGAGTATTTCTATATTCATGTATCTATATGTACATATGTGTACGTATATGTATATATATATTTGTACATATACAAATGTATGTATATATGTATATGTGTATATATATTGTGTATATACTGTAGATAGACTGGTAAATATACACTGGCCACATACAGAGTAAATAACTTTCTCAGCAAATCATTACATTTTGCTAAACAGCTTCTGTTCTATGGGGTACTGCAAAAATTGGTGCATCTAAGGCATCACTTTTGATAGAGAAATTAATCTTACTTAGTAACAATATGAAAGGGGCATTGTGACCTAGAGGTTTGAATAAAAAATATTTGGTTTCCATTCCGTGGATTTTTTTTCTGTTTACAACTTTTCATAGAATCACAGAATCATAGAATGCTTTGGGTTGGAAGGGACCTTCAGAGGTCATCTAGTCCAACCCCCCTGCAGTGAGCAGGGACATCATCAACTAGATCAGGTTGCTCAGAGCCCCGTCCAACCTGACCTTAAAGGTTTCCAGGGATGGGGCCTCCACTACCTCTCTGGGCAACCTGTTCCAGTGCTTAACCACCCTCATTGTCAAAAATTTTTTCCTTATATCTAGCCTAAATCTACCCTCCTTTAGGTTAAAACCATTACCCCTTGTCCTGTCACAACAGGCCTTACTAAAAAGACTGTCCCCATCTTTCCTATAGGCCCCCTTTAAGTACTGAAAGGCCGCAATAAGGTCTCCTTGCAGCCTTCTCTTCTCCAGGCTGAACAGCCCCAACTCTCTCAGCCTGTCCTCGTAGGAGAGGTGCTCCAGCCCTCGGATCATTTTCGTGGCCCTCTTCTGGACTCGCTCCAACAGCTCCATGTCCTTCTTGTGCTGAGGGCTCCAGAGCTGGACGCGGTACTCCAGGTGTTTTTTTGACCAAACATCATTTGAAATAAAGCTCCTATGACTGATGTGAGTATCCCAAGTGTAAGTTAAACAACCTTTATTACACATTTGGGAAAAAAATAATTAAAGAACAGCAATTTTTTTTCAGAAAAGTAAGATTTTCTATCACCTCTTCTGTTTTTTTTTTCCTGAGTATATTATATCCAGGAAAAGTCTGGTTGGTTGTTTTTTTTTTCTTCAGTTCAATTAAAACATCTGTAAAACTCCCTTTTCATCTCCTTCCCATTCCCCTCTGGAGCAGCAGTCAGGATCTCATGGCTCAGAATCAAGAGCAAAGTGCAGGCAAATGAGTGATGCCAGGGCTTAAACCAAAGTCCTCATGAACAGATTGTCTAACAGACTGGAGTAATAATCTTCAGAGCTACCATGCTGGCTTGAAGATTGCTGTTTTAAGTGGCTTTGATTATTATGGTTATTTGGCAGCAGTTCTTAAATTGGAATTTGGGCTTTGGAACCCAGATGTACTACCTGAGTCTAATTGAATTCTCCTGGATGGGAAGTACAAACAGCAGAAGAAATTCCTCTGGTTAAAACTGAAGTCAAGACAACAACACGACTAGTTCAGCATCAGTGTTTGTTTCACAGGAAAAAATACACAGCTGATTAATTCCTTAAGAGCAAATAACAAACCAACTGGTTAATTTACACATAAAACCATGTATTATAAAACTACACTGATTGCTATTTATGATTCAAGGGGTGTTAATTTCTATATAATCTGAGTATTAGTGTATTGAGAAATAAGAAGGTGGTTAGTGGAGGAATTAGTATTGGTGAGGCACGCAAGCACTAAGTAGTAAACCTGTCTTTACAGAGAAACAGACGGGAGACATACGGCATCATAAAACAAAACAAAAAAGACGTAATTAAAGGTCTCTGGAGCTTCAGGTACTCACCTCTGCAAGAATAACCTAGTGACTCACAGAGTTTTCCCAGTACATAAAATCAGTCCGGTAAGATAAACAATGTTTATGTTGTTATTACCCTTTAAAGATGTGTATGGAGGATTATGGGCCATATAGGCATCACAAAGGTCAGGAGGACTTGAAAACAGAAATTTGAGTGCAAAATGTTCTTACACTGAAACAAAACAGAAAGATGCTGGTCTGATTGGTCCCCTTTTTATTTTTGACAAGAAGTGTTGGCATGGATACAATAGCTTTGGCATAATCAATCAAAGCAGACCATAACCTGATTTGCAGATACAAGGAAATAGTTTATTATGTAATTGTTAACTGGAGAAGTGCTGAAAATATAGTTCACTGACACTATAATAATGGCTAAAAAGAAAACCAGTAGATGGTAGACAATAATAATACAGGCATACATTGATATTTTGTGACTTTTCAAATGCATTCTGCTCTTGCATTCGGGGATCTGAAAGGCACAAGATTTTTTCCTTTTGTAACCTTGAAGTGAAGGGAAAGGATGTGTAAACGCTAGCAGGTGGCCTACACACCCTAGCTATTATGCATAGTCCCTTGTACGGAGAGCAATAATCATACTGTAAATGGGATATCACAAAAATAGAAAAGGTACAGTTAGAATTAGACAAAAAAATCCTCTGTTAACAAGGACCTTTGGTGGGAAATATCTGCTTAGCTGTACACCACTGATTTGAATATCAAACTAAAACCATGATGACATGTCAACTAGGTTGGCAGTTAATCACAGAGACCTTGCCTTTGTATGCAAATACTATTAATTTGAGTTGCATGAAAGTGCCTACTGGCTAAATGTGATGTATGGTAAGCTTGTATTGAAGTGGATTTGCTTAACAATTCACTGGCTCTGAACCAGATGAGAATGTGGCTTTACTGTGGATATGAGTGTGAGTGTGCATATTTGTTCTTAATCATGTTAGTCTGATGATGAAGAAAAAATGCAACTTCATAATACTAAAATTACTGAGTGAATTCTTCATCAAGATACTGTCTTTAAATATACACCCTGCATCTCAGTATAAAGGATCCATGAATCTAACTAGGTAGCAATGTTATTACAAATTACAGGAAGAATCAGAAGAATTGTATGTACTGACACTGATGAATATACATAGTCCGCCATCTCAGAAAATGAAGTAATGTGCATCATCTGCTGTGAAAAAAAAGCAACTTCCCTTAAAACAAGAAGTTTGTATTTTTTCGTAACACCTTTTCCAAAATAAGTGGCTGAAAAGTGGATGTGAATAAGAAAAAGAACACATTTCAGGACTTTGTATTAACTGATATGAATGTAGGAAAATGTTAAAGGGTTAACATAAGATGTGTAAAACATTTAAATAAATTGTGAATTTAGATTTCAAATACATTGAAACATGCATACCTCTCCAGGCAAATTAAGTATAAGGCCTGAATCTCCTTTCTTATACACAATAGAAAATGAGTAGTACTTCCATTGCAGGTAGTGGAGCTATATCAGGAAAAAACAATAGAAATAGGATCAGAATCATGCCTATAGCATCTAAAAGCATAAACCAGCCTGTAAGCTTGTTTAACATATGACAGCTCTAGGGGCAATTTGGAGTCTGTCAGCACTGCTCCCCCTGAAACATGCAAAAGAGTTAGACGTTGCTGCTCAAAGAACATTTTCCACAGCTTGGCATATGGTTTATACCTTCCAAAGAGACTATGCAACATACCATACTGCTTCCCACACACACATTTTTTTTTAACTCTCATTATTTAGCATGTATTTGTTGATATGAATACGTCTCTAACATAACAGTACAAATCCTAACTTCTTTCTGGTCAAAGGGATACCTGCTGTTTATGTCAATGGCAACAGGATTGGACTGTGCAGTGTTTTTTACAAGCATTTATCATTCAGAAAGGAACATTATTAAAACTAACAAAGGCATTAACAAGTCTAAGAACATGCTGTTTGATTTTGTATGTTTGTTTTTCCAAAAAACCACACAGTTAATCTTTTGCCAGGGAAAAAATATTATTAATATATGTTTGTCAATGTTGTGAATATAAAACCCTGTCCTTTCTTCTTTGGTCTAATCTAAAAAAAAGTCTGATTATTTTATGAGAAGTTACTTTAACATTTTTAGATTTCATTTTTATTTGAGTTGAAGGATGCCTTATCTGTATCTTTTGCAGCTTTTCTCTCAATGAGACTATTAAAAATTATGTACATAAAACCATTCTAAAAGTGTTTAAATTAGGGATTATTCAGATAAACAAACCCCCCAAATCTTATAATTTGGAATACATGATTTTTCATTTTACTACTTTTATTTCTTGTTTATTCATTTATTTATTGTCCATAAAGGATCACAGGCATTTTTGAAGGAGCAGAATAATACCCTCATTTTTAATCCTTACAGATGATAACCTTCATGGGTATTTCTACAGATACTGTGAAGGATATTTGCTGAATTGAAAGCATCCTTCATGTTGGCTTACAAAGTTAAAACTACCTATATTTTGGACTGTCAATATTAGAGAAAGGAGCAGAAAGTAACGATAAGGACTCTCACTTTTGTCATTTTTCTGGTAGTGCTGTTTATTAAGAAAATTTAAAAGACCTAAACAAAGAATTTCTGTAAACTGGAATGACTAAAATGTTTATTTCTGTGCATTTTCATTTTATTCCAAATTATACCAAAACCAGCATTTCCTGGAATAGGGTCTCCACTGCTAAAGAAACTCATGTATATTCTTCTAATTACACTTCTCAAAGACTTTCATAATAGTCCACCATAAACTCCTGGCACAGCTGATGACTTGGAGTATTGAGTGGCAGATGGTATCCACCATGCACTTTTTTCTTCCTTTTTTTTTTTAAGAGCTGAAAACTTCATAAAAGAAATTCTAATGGGAAAAGTCTAGGAAAAGAAAAATTCCGGCAGTTTTGCATCTGCATTAAAATCAGCTCAAGGGCCAACTCTGTATTCATATTAAGTCAATGAGAGACATCAGCAAGCAGAACTTGGACCTAAAAATAGTTCTGTTGGCAATAGGACTGAATATTCTTCTGATTTTTCTTTCTTTTAAATCACTAGAATTTCCATTTCTGAAATGTCTTGTTCACTGACTAGTTCCTTCATTTATTGCAGACTGCATTGGGAGGAAAAAATATGTTTAATTTTCTCAATTATCTTTGAAATTACTCAAGGCACCACATAACTTTTTATGGCTGATTTCCTCTGATAGGCACATTTCATCAGACTAATAAAACTCCTCCCTTAAAAATCATACTTAGTTATCTCTTTATAGGGCAGAATTTTTAACTAGTACCTGGTAGATAGATCTGAAATTC
>VYZW01029350.1:0-12719 GCA_013401315.1 Balaeniceps rex | reverse complement strand
GGCTGAGGGCCCTTGCTAGCACCCCATCCCTCTAACCTTAGCATGTTGTCCCATGGCTTGTCATGGGCAAGCCCCATATTATCCCCCTCCCCCTTCAAGTCTAGTTTAAAGTTCTGTCAATCAGCCCCACTAGCTTGTGAACAAAGACCCTCTTCCCCCCTTTGAGAAAGGTGAATCCCATCTGACGCCAGCAGGCCTGATGCTGTGTAGACCATCCCATTATCAAAATCCCCAAAATTCTGGCTTTGACACTAGCCACGGAGCCATGTATTAATAGGCTGGGTCTGTCTGTTTCTTCCAATATCGCTGCCTGCAACTGGAAGGAGACAGGAAAAAATTACCTGTTCTCTGGATTCCCTTACCAACCGTCCCAAAGCCCTGAAGTCTCTTTTGATTGCCCTTGGATTACACATTGCAGCTTCAGCGCCACCCACATGGAAGAGCAATAATGGGTAATAGTCTAAGGGCCGTACCAGGCTTTCCTTTCCTCATAGCAGCTCATATAGTGCTGTGCTTTTCTGAGCAAGCAGACAAAATCAAATTAGGTAAGCATGATGGTCCAAATTTTAGAACATTTCTTTAAACTAGCCTTAATTTTTTTTTCCTATGGCTGTATGTTCATTAATCAGTTAATTCGGGTCCAACTCATTAGCTGGATTATATAAGACATACTGAAATTTTGGCTCATCTATTTGAATCTAGATCTGTTATCTTTTGTTAGTTGTTTATGTCCAGGTTAATTTGGTTCAAAATGTCCATAACATTAGCACTTATTTGTTTACCATAGGATTTAGTGTGTTAACATATTTTTTTTGTTTTTCATTTGAATATCATAACAACATCCTAATGGAAGCAAATCTATAAATTACTGGAAACAGACAATAAATAAAAGTAAGGCTGATTTAATCAAACAGAAGATTAATTTCATTGCCCAAGAGGCAAAAAGTAAGCAAAGTAAATAAATAGTGAAAGCTGTATATCAATGAAAAGTATATTTCTTTAATGAATTTAATGGGAATATTTTTAAAATAGATAGGATTATTAACAAAAGGCTTTTACTGATCGACTTTTCACTTAACTGCTTTCTTGCTTTATGAGCTGCTGCCCGTGTTTATAACAAATTGGTTTTACAAATGTACTTCCGTTCAAGTTGCTTGTTAGTCTGTTCACTTGTGAAGAGGATTTTCAAAGAACCTAGCTGTAGTTGTGCTGGCAGGCAAAAATGAGTCTGTACTAGTTTAAAAAAAATTAAATTTGTGTTTTATTTTCTTGACTCCTAAGGCTACCTGAATTAATTCCAGTTGACTGAGGACTATACAATGAAAATGGTATATAAATGCTTAACTGTGCTACCAGAGGTTGATCATGCAGCTTTAACTCTCCCCTTTTTGTGTGCATCATGATATTATTTGTCTCTTCATGTGCTGTTTCTTATATAATACCATTTCTTTTACAGCTTTGGAAGGCAGCACAGTTAAGATTATATGCTTAGTTTTTTTCTTGCTTGCTATGAAATAAAGCTCCAAGATTTCCTGGGGAGGTGCTGAAACCCATATACTCCCCCTGTCTTCTATGGATGTAGAGGCTGTTTAGCAATTCTGCACGTGGCTCATGAACTAATGGACATAGCCTTCTTCACTGCTACATGTTTTCCTATTCGTGCCCATTGTATGACAACAGGACATTAAGAGGTCCTCCTCTTCTTTCCATCTCAATTAGGGAGCTCTTCCAGGATGTTAATATACCCTTTTGAGAGTTAAATCAATTAGACTGCTTAGCCTATCATACAAGTATATGAGAAGAATTATGTACCTATGTCGAATACTTATGAAGGATAAGTACAACACCTTTTTTCTGGTAAGAGCTGTTTTTCAGTGCATGAGCTCTTGCTGGTGGTCTATGTAATGCATGCTTCATTCTTTATTTGTTACTTTGGTGGGTAGGACTTTTGTGAACCCATATCCCATTCTACTACATAATCCCCAGATAGGCAACAGGAAGATGGTCCCTGCCCCAAAGAATTTACAGTCTATAATTGTCATGGTTTAACCCCAGCTGGCAACTAAGCACCACACAGCCACTTGCTCACTCCCCTCCAGAGGGATGGGGNTTTAACCCCAGCTGGCAACTAAGCACCACACAGCCACTTGCTCACTCCCCTCCAGTGGGATGGGGGAGAGAATCAGAAGAGTAAAAGTGAGAAAACTCGTGGGTTAAGATAAAGACAGTTTAAGAGGGAAAGCAAAAGCCGCGCACACAAGCAAAGCAAAACAAGGAATTCATTCAGTCCTTCCCATCGGCAGGCAGGTGTTCAGCCATCTCCAGGAAAGCAGGGCTCCATCACGCGTAATGGTTACTTGGGAAGACAAACGCCATAACTCCGAACATCCCCCCCCTTCCTCCTCCTTCCCCCAGCTTTATATGCTGAGCATGATGCATGCTCAGCATGGTATGGAATATCCCTTTGGTCAGTTGGGGTCAGCTGTCCCAGCTGTGTCCCCTCCCAACTTCTTGTGCACCCCCAGCCTGCTCACTGCTGGGGTGGTGTGAGGAGCAGAAAAGGCCTTGACTCTGTGTAAGCACTGCTCAGGAATAACAAAAACATCCCCGTGTTATCGGCACTGTTGTGAAGAAAATTAACTCTATCCCAGCCAAAACCAGCACAATAATAAATGACTACAGATGGATTATTGTTGACAAGCACAAGAAACAACTGAGATACTTTTAGTCTCTATGACCGGCAGCAGTCATAGGCACATCAACAATCACAGTCAAGCTTGTGTAGATATTGTAGGGAAGAAATAAAAGAGGGGATTTCAAATTAAACACCTACAAGTCTGTTTCACTGTTAGGTAGGCTGCTTCTCACAGCCCCCAGAATGGAGGCTAGTTCAGGGTTGAGTGAACTTCTTGATCTTGAAAGAGAAATGTTTAATAGAGTGGCTATAGGGCCTGGAGGGCAAGCATTAGTGTGTGAAGAAGGGGGATGCACAGAGATGAGAAAAATCACAGGATAGAAAATTATTCTTGCAGCAGCATTCTGGGTGTAAACGAGCAAGGCAAGATGGTCTATGCCAAGGTCAGAGAAAATGATGTAGTTGAAAACTTGGATGAGAGTATTAGCTCTGTAGGTAAATATGAGAGGCTGTATCTTAAGAGACGCATACAGAAAGAATTTGCAAGATTTAGACTTAAGCTGGATCTACAGATCTAATGAACATGCTGAACTGAAAGTAAACTTCCAGCTTTCTGACCTGCCTAACAGGTAGGAAATTATGTGCATAGAGATTAAGGAAGGAGGTAAGAGTGGGCTTGAAAGGAAGGCCTAAACTCTCTGTTTTAGCAATGCTTAGCTTACAAGAAAATCTAGAAGTCTCAGGAGAAATGTTAGCAAAATAGCACCTTCTTTATTCTTAAGTATTGAATGAAACAAAACTCTAGAGAGCAAAATATATGATTTAGGATGACCTCGAGTAAAGGGTTGAAAAGAAGCAAATATTAAGGTCCATACTTTGATAACTAGCAACTCATCAGTGTTTCCATTCTAAGTTTTAATATATGTGTTGATTTATTTATCTATATTCACAGTAAATCTAATTAATGTTGTATCACAGGGGGTGGAGAAAAGCTCATAAGCTTCACACATTTTTTGTGTGTGAATAATGTAACAGTCTTGTTTCCTCTTTAGTTTCCATAAACACTGGCAGGTAACTGTTCTGCACCGGGAGTGGTGGTGTGTGAGGCGAGAGAGAGAGATGGTGCAGGGTTCTTTCTGGATCTCAATAAGAAAGGCCTGACAACAAATGGCTTAATAACATAACTGCTTTAATAAGACAGAATAAGAAGAGGAATAAAGATAGCAGGTAAATCTTACATCCTTCAGATGCTGGGAACCCCGCTTTCATGCGGCATCAGACAGACCCCGGATGGATTTTCCCCTGGCATGCTGCACAGATCCCATCCATGGAGAGAAACTCCTCCTTTTTTGTCATTGAAGCCATTATATACTTTTCTTACAAGAAAACAACTCTATTATTATTTATGAATAAAGGATGTTCGCATAAGAACTTCTTGCTGCAATGTTAGATAAAGGCGAGGCCACACAGGTGGCGTAATCGCCAGTACCAAGCGGGAGCTGCCTGCAGGCTCCTCTGGTACAGTGAGCTGGCTGAGTTTGTCTTGCGGCCAAGAGATTTGTGCAGCACAGCACAGCACAGGCCTGGGCCTACTCAGGTTAACTGCATTGTGGATCACTAACTCCTCGATGTCCAATGGTCTCCCAGTCAGGATCAATACAGTAACACCAAATGAAATTTTACAGATGTGTTCTTTGTAACACTCATCTTGTTGTCCCAAAGATGGGTTCTTTACCCGGTGTGCAAGAACTAATTCACACACTGAGTCAAGATATCTGCTTTATTCCATTTCTGCACAGAGATGGGTTCTAGGTGGTAATTCCACAAAGCTAGCACACCCCGTTATCCTTGCATCACATATTTATACAATTAAACAAAGTCACTACGCCTACTGTTAACACCTACTTGTTAGTCGTTGGTTATTTCTAGTTTCGCTTCGATTTAAAGACATAGCTCCCTTTGTCTCCCTTTGGAGGTGGGTAGCTCTTCCAACAGAGGTGTGGTTTTCATATTATAATTAGCTGGTTCACTTAGGGGACACCAATTAGTAGATCTTGCTGACTAGTAAAGAGGAGTAAAGGGGAGTTTAGACACTCAAGGATATATGTTCGTTGTTTTAGAGATCTCTTGGCCTTCTGCTCCTCATTATAGATATCCTGGTGCCTATTATCTTTAGTACATTCCTTCTAAAGGTAAACAATGTCAACAATCAGTCGTCAATCTCTTTTTAAAATTCTCTTCTTTTTAAAATTATTTGCTTTTTAAAAATTGAACCTTATAAGTAAGATTCAGTAGCAAGGCGTGATTCCTTTTTAAAATTCTGTCAAGGTATTTGTCATTATTCAGACCTCTGGTTTTGGAGTTCTNGCTGGAGCAGGTTTGCTGGCAGGCCTTGTGACCCCGTGGGGGACCCATGCTGGAGCAGTCTGCTCCTGAAGGACTGCACCCTGTGGAAGGGACCCATGCTGGAGCAGTTCATGAAGAACTGCAGCCCATGGGAAGGACTCATGTTGGAGAATTTCATGGAGGAGTCTCCCGTGGGAGGGACCCCACGCTGGAGCAAGGGAAGAGTGTGAGGAGTCCTTCCCTTGAGGAGGAAGGAGCAGCAGAGACAGCGTGTGATGAGCTGACTGCAACCCCCATTCTCCGTCCCCCTGCACCGCTGGTGGGGAGGAGGTAGAGAAAATCGGGAGTGAAGTTGAGCCTGGAAAGAAGGGAGAGGTGAGGGGAAGGTGTTTTAAGATTTGGTTTTATTTCTCATTACCCTACTCAGTTTTGATTGGTAATAAATTAAACTGATTTTCCCCAAGTCAAGTCTGTTTTGCCTGTGATGGTAATTGGTGAGTGACCTCCTTGTCCTTATTTCGACCCATGAGCTTTTTCATTATATTTTCTCTCCCCTGTCCGGTTGAGAAGGGGAGTGATGGAGCAGCTTTGGTGGGCACCTGGCATCCAGCCAGGGTCAAACCACCACATTTATTTATCAGTTTAACTTAATTTGTAATAAATTGTTCCTGGCACTCTTGATAAATGTTTAAACAAAATTACTAAAATAAAAATCCAACCATACTTGACCGCCAGGGCAGGCATAACTAACCATTGTAGCTGTAGTAATACATTCGACCCACCAGGCTTTCTTCAAAATCCAGAGCTTCAGGAGATGAAATAGTAGGCCCTAAAACAAGAGGTAGGGGCACAGTAGAAGCATTTCCTGAGTAACTGGGTCTGATCCCCTACAGTAGCAGGTAAGAGACTTCTGAAAGTCATCATAGCTCATTTTAAAACTAATCAAAATGTATCTGTTTAGAGTACTGTAGGCCAAGGGAAAGTGAATGCCAAAGCTGTGCCTCTCATACATTGTCGTGATTCAACCCTAGATGGCAACTAAGCACTACACAGCTGCTCTCTCACTGCCCCCATCCCCTGCCCCCGTGGTGGGATGGGGGAGAGTATCGGAAGAGTAGAAGTGAGAAAACTTGCGGGTTGAGGTAGGAATGTTGTCCCAAAGATGGGTTCTTTACCCGGTGTGCAAGAACTAATTCACACACTGAGTCAAGATATCTGCTTTATTCCATTTCTGCACAGAGATGGGTTCTAGGTGGTAATTCCACAAAGCTAGCACACCCCGTTATCCTTGCATCACATATTTATACAATTAAACAAAGTCACTACGCCTACTGTTAACACCTACTTGTTAGTCGTTGGTTATTTCTAGTTTCGCTTCGATTTAAAGACATAGCTCCCTTTGTCTCCCTTTGGAGGTGGGTAGCTCTTCCAACAGAGGTGTGGTTTTCATATTATAATTAGCTGGTTCACTTAGGGGACACCAATTAGTAGATCTTGCTGACTAGTAAAGAGGAGTAAAGGGGAGTTTAGACACTCAAGGATATATGTTCGTTGTTTTAGAGATCTCTTGGCCTTCTGCTCCTCATTATAGATATCCTGGTGCCTATTATCTTTAGTACATTCCTTCTAAAGGTAAACAATGTCAACAATCAGTCGTCAATCTCTTTTTAAAATTCTCTTCTTTTTAAAATTATTTGCTTTTTAAAAATTGAACCTTATAAGTAAGATTCAGTAGCAAGGCGTGATTCCTTTTTAAAATTCTGTCAAGGTATTTGTCATTATTCAGACCTCTGGTTTTGGAGTTCTCCCAGTTACCAGTTGTATGGTAATGAAGAGGTACCAGCAGGAGGCATTATCACAGGCATTGGACTGTGTATCTGTGTGAGAGGTACCACTGATCTACATTATTGAGTATATGAAAAGGAAGAAGGTATAATTCTGTTTAGTTTCCAGTATTAAGCTATTAGGTTTTTTAGTATTTCATTTCTGAGACCCCCAAAATTAAGGAAGTTACTATCTTAATTCCTTTAGTTTTATATCATAGAATCATAGAATGCTTTGGGTTGGAAGGGACCTTTAGAGGTCATCTAGTCCAACCCCCCTGCAGTGAGCAGGGACATCATCAACTAGATCAGGTTGCTCAGGTTAAAAGGAAATGATTCAATGCTGTGAATTTTTTTAATTAGTATATCCCATAATAAAACAGAAGATGCAGAGTTTCTGTTGTCTGATGAAGGAAAGGGATTAGTACATCAGTAAGGTAATTTTCAAAAGATAGGATGATATTCTAGGCTGAGAATTAGTTTTGCTCACTTAAAGTACCACCAAGACTACTGTTAAAATTAAATATGGTGTTACACAGCATTTTTTTAGCGAGTTAAGGGATTGTGAAGCAGGACATCCTAGTGTTCAGGCTGCTGTAATAATGTGCATTGGAGGGAATGCAGGTGAGGAAGGCTTTTTTGAACATCCCAGAGGCTTCAAGGGTCCTGAGATTGTTGCAGTTCTTAATCGACAAATGTATTTATTTACTAGAAATATATTTCACTCTCATAAACTTGTTTTATTTTTACGGCAGAATGCTTGATTGTTGCTAATGATGCAACTATCAAAAGTGGTACCTATTATCCTATCACTGTTAAGAAACTTGCAATACAAAATCATCTCCCTTGTCTACATTTGGTTAAGTCCCTTTACAGAAATAGCAAATGTCCCTTGTTAAGGGCAGCTCACAGTCTCTAGATAAAAGACTGCTTCTTTAAGTGTTGTTCAAACGGATGCATTCACAGATTTGATTAGTCAAATCTGGATTTGCACACATTCAAATGCATTTTTGTCAATACTATATTACCTCTATAGATTAGTGGCAAATTTTACTGGAGGGCACCCTTAGCTTCTCAGCACTATTTTCTACACTGCTGTAGGCTGTTTGGGTTCACAAGATATGGATGTGGCTATGCTGCTGTATCACTTCATTCTTATTCTTTTCCCATCGTCCTGTCATGTGATACCTGTGAATATAGAAATGTCCTGTCACTTTAAACTGATTAGAGCCGTTGTGCAACTGATGTAACTAGATCCTTGTAGTTTTGGGAGAAGTCAGAAAGACTCCAAGATAAGAGACTCCTAAATAACCTTGCTTTGGACAGCTCGGCCCTGGGAGAGCAGATGTGCAGGACCATAAAGATAAGGGAATTGCAGGAAAAACACAAAACCAGACCAGACCATCCTTAAAAGACATAATATACTTGGTCTCAGAACTGAGTCTGTGCAAAAGCAAAGGTCAGCAAGCGGACACAGTGAGGAAGAGTATATCCTTCATCCAGAGACCCCTGACGACCACCCGGAGGTGCCAACGGGCATGCGCAAAGGACATTAGCATATGATAATGAGTTCCCGGGAAAATAATGAATATGTAGATCATTTCCTGGAAACCTAATGAATATGTATGTATAATTTGTATATAAGCTATGCAATTAACCCTATTTGGCACGCACATTAGGAGGAGCGATCCCCTGTGCACCCAGCGCTGCAATAAAGAATACCTGCTAAATAGTCAGACCCGACTATTGAGTCCTGATTTTCAGCTTTTCACAGCTTCACATGCATACACAATCCATCCTATAGTCTCATCTAGCCTTAATTCAAGTTATGGTAAAAAGAAAGAAAAAAAGAAAGCTTACCTTGATTTTTGGTGGAGCATATAGCTCTATGACAGAACATACCAAAGAAATAAAAATGTGTCAGTGACAAAAATGTCAATAATAGTTTGAATCAGCAGTTATGGTTTTTGTTTATTTTTTTGTATTTTTTTTTTTTAATCTGAGATTAATTTTACTGAAGTTTAATCTATTAAAGAATTCAGTATTTAGCCAAATCTTAGTATAAGTTTTACTTAAGTGTTATTTTATTAAAGAATAGACCGGGATAAAATGTCCTTACTATATTACAGGTAGTATTTTTTAGCCTGGTTTCATGGGAAAACAGGGACTACCTGACCATGCTGTTTGTCTTTCAGCCTCAACTCCCAATCTAATAATAACTTTTGAACCCTTTAACCAATTTCAGCCAAATTTGACAGTGATAGAGATTTCAGGGATCATATGGGTTTTGTGTAAGTCTTGGCTGCCAGGGCACACTGCTGACTCCTATTGAGCCTGCTGTCGACCAGCACCCCCAGATCCCTTTCTGCAGGGCTGCTCTCCAGCCACTCCTCTCCCAATCTATACTTGTGCCCGGCATTACTCAGTCCTAGGTGCAGAATCCGGCATTTGGACTTGTTAAATTTCATCCCATTAATCATTGCCCAATGCTCCAATCTATCCAGATCCCTCTGCGAGGCCTCTTGTCCCTCGAGAGAGTCAACAGCACCTCCCAGTTTGGTATCATCAGCAAACTTGCTAATGGTGCATTCAACTCCTGCATCCAGATCATTGATAAACATATTGAACAGAACTGGCCCTAGAATTGAGCCCTGAGGAACACCGCTGGTGACCGGTCACCAGCCAGATGTAGCCCCATTCACTACAACCCTTTGAGGTCTGCCCTTCAGCCAGTTCTTCACCCAGCGCAGCGTGTACCTGCTCATCCCACAGTTGGACAACTTGTCCAGAAGCATGCTGTGAGGGACAGTATCAGACGCCTTACTAAAATCCAGAAAAACTACATTCACCGCCTTCCCTTCATCCACTAGGCGGGTGACCTTATCATAGAAGGAGATCAAATTAGGTAAACAGGACTTTCCCTTTGTGAACCCATGCTGACTGTGCCTGATGATTGCATTGTCCTTTAAATGCCTTTCAGTAGCACCCAGTGTGAGCTTCTCCATAATGTTTCCAGGAACTGAGGTTAGACTAACAGGTCTGTAGTTTCCTGGGTCTCATGCACTTCTTGTAAATTGGAATTTACAAAGGTAGGAACACATTTAACAACTTCTTCCTATAACAGATATCACTAGGAATCATAACATCATTCAGTGAATCTAGATGGTCTGACAGTCTACCAGTCATCCAATATATATCTAGAGTTTCCCCTCCTGCAATGTCATTGTCAGAAAGCCTATGGTGAATGAACCAATCAACAGGACATATTACCAGCTGGTCAAATAGGAAACCTAATAAAAAAATGGGAGCCTACAGATTCCCCCCAAAATTAATACTAAATCAACAGCCCCAAAACTGTTGTAGGGTTCAAAATAAAAAACAATCCATCAATTTTCAAAGCAGGCAGTACATTTTTAAGCAAGTGGCACAGTTAAACACTAAGCATAGTCAAAATACTCAGTTATGCATAGTGGAGATATACAACATATAACATCTAATTTCCCAAATTATTTTCTCACCTTATAAGTGCTTTCCATGTTTCCTTTGACTAAAGTAGATAGAATTTTCTTGGAAGGAAGAAAATCATTCTCTTCAAGCTCAGCAGCTAATCTTTTTTGAGTTGTTTGCACCAAATATAAAGCAGGATCTACTGATGCACTCTGTAGTTGCTTGGTTTCCATACAGCTGGCTGTTTAAAGATGTAGCAAATTCATCAGCTGCAGTTGTCAAGGATCCAATACTGCTTATATATAAAGTCATTATTGTAACTGTATAAGTAGCCAAAATGTACCTTCTGTAAGATTTCTGTATGACAATTAAACATGGATCTTTGGTGATATTCTTTCTTATTTAGTGTCAATATTAACTTCAAACATACCATTTACTGCCAAGAAACATTTTGCTGTGCTATCTTAAGATGAGTTAGAGAATTGAATTTTTCTAGTCATAATCAAATCTAATTACTTTAGAAGCTGTTGTATTTGAAAACCCATTTATATTTTCATTAAGTATGAAAGTATGCCAATTGGTTAAATGGTCTAGATAATCACAAAATACAGTATTTTATATATGTGCAGCTTAATCTGCATTTCGCCCCTGCCATATGATCTTAAAAGAGAGTGAAAATTCTGTGGAAGCAACAGAGATTAGCAAAGTAGGGTAAAGCAGTAAGGGTACAGCGAGACAGGAGATGTACTCTAACTCTGCCTGTCAGTAATATTTTTGTCTAACACCAGTAGTTCCATAAGAGCAAGAATTCTTACACTGTGTGTCAAGATTCACTATTAAAGATCTAAAGGTCACAGGGCAAGGCCCTCCACAATGGTGTGGAATTAGATGACACCTGTAGTTTGGACCTGAGAAGAGAATTTACATTAATACAGTAATAGTTTTTACAACATTTTACATTCCCTATTCTTCAGAATCTCCCTTTTCCTTTTATGTTATTTTTCTTTCAGAACTGAACAGGAAGTTTAGTTTAACTGTAATGATGAAATATCAATACTGTTACATTACATTAAGGAATACTCCTTGTATTCCTGTATACTGTACACTCAAACCCTTTGTCCTGCTGTGCTGCAGACTAATTAGTATTCTGTTGAGTGAATTCATTTATTTGCTTTTTCTGCACTTCTGAACATGGCACACACTCAAGAGAATGGCATTTGAATTTATGTCTCCTGTTTATCATGTTTTCCAAAAGACTATCTAGACTAAAAATTTGGAAGAGTTTAAGAAAAAGCTATTTTATAAAACTGAAGTACCACAGAAAATGCAAGCATACTTAGTTTTATCATTTCAGTTACTTTTCATTCTAAGTATCTACAGTAGAATAGACTTAGACTGGACAAATGAAATCTTCTAAAAAGGAAGACTTGCACTAAAGGATAAATAAGAATTAAAGTTGCCATCAAAATCCCAACTAACTAAAACACTGTAGCTTTACACCACCTATGAAGTTTTTCCTCAAATTTGATTATAGCACATTTCACTTCCTTTTAATTCCCTGCCCAGTCTACCAAGATAATAGCTTTTAAACTCGCATTTCTTCTTTTGAGAAGTTTTAACATTTAATGCATGTTAAAAGAATTCATGGTTCATAAAAAATATTCCACCTAAGATACTAAAAAATAAATCATTTACTTCTTCACTCCAGTCACACTTGTTCCGCTTGCATTTATTGGACTGATAAATATTGAGGCTGGTAGCAATATTTCTAAAGTTTGTTCCAGCAAAGCAGATGCATCATCATAATCTTTTGAATCAGCTGGGATTTCTACCAACATTAAAATGAATGCCTATTCTTCCTCTGGACATCTATGATCATTGTTCACTACTGTAATTTTTTCAGGGAAATAAAGAAATACCAAAAAAACCCCATCATTAAAGTTTAAAAGTTATACTGTTCTCTTTTTCATGCCCTCACCAGCTAGAGTAATTAGATTTTAGGCACTTATTTCTCAACGGAAAAAGAGAATGGGAATATCCGGGAGACAATATGCTTCTTTTGAGAGGAAACACCCATCAACAACCCCTGGAGCCCCTCCATTGCAGTTTAGTCCCAATTATCATTCAGAAAGAAGACTATTAAGAATACCTAGTATTTATATAGCTTTTATAATTGGTGTTCTAGCATTAAAGAACATCTTTTAATTAAAATTTAATTAATTAAATTAAAATTAATTTAAATTAATTTACATTTGATTAAATTTGTGTAACAGTGGTCAAATGGCCCTGTCTCTAATTGCTACTACCAGGTGTTAAGAGTTACTTCTTTAAAGTGGTAGGAGTCTTCTGTTTTGTCAATAAACCCAAGGTTTTTCCCTCCTCACTATTGACTTGTAAAAGAGAACCAGAGAAGTATAATCGTGAATTTAATAAATGATAAATATATGCAATTGTCCTGGTTTCAGCTG
>VYZW01029349.1:12431-25463 GCA_013401315.1 Balaeniceps rex | reverse complement strand
TTTCCCGGGGACTGAAGTAAGACTAATGGGCCTATAATTTCCCAGCTCCTCCCTTGAGCCCTTCTTGTAAATAGGGGTAACGTTCGCCTTCCTCCAGTCCTCTGGGACATCCCCCGATCTCCACGACTTCTCGAAGATTATGGATAGTGGCCTCGCAATGACATCAGCCAGCTCTCTCAACACCCTCGGGTGGATGGTGTCAGGGCCCATCGATTTGTAGGGGTCAAGCTCCTGTAATAATTCACATACTAACTCTTCCTTCACTGATGGTGGGTCTATGTTTGGATCAACCTGGATTATCGTTCCCAAAGCCTGGGTCCCAACAGTGTTGGTAAAGACAGAGGTGAAGAAAGTGTTGAGAACTTCTGCCTTTTCAGCATTGTTGGTGACTGATTCACCTCTTCTGTTTAACAGTGGGCCTATGTTTTCCTTCTGTAAATTTAGCTTCCATTGAGATAAATAGTTTAAGAAAAACTGAGAGAAATTTCATTATTTTAGACTGCTATTTATAGAAGCAAAATAGGAAAGTTATGAACTTTTTTTTTCTACAGAAAAATAAAATCAAATCAAACACATTAGAGCAAAGTAAAGCTTTATCAAAAGCAGTAAGTTTTCTCCAAGATTTAGACATACAGTTGCTTGTCTAAGAGCTCTTCAATAATATTTTTCATGATAAACACAGCAGTGTAAGGAGATCTTGTATTGAATCAGTAAGTGTCAAAATGTCAATATTTTAAGACATGCTGAATTGTATTTGCTTTGCATATTGCATTGTGATGCATTATATATTGCACTCAACTCAAAAATGAAAGCATCAGCAGTTTCACCAAAAACTCTTCTAAAATTTTTGCATTGAACATTATTTAAAATGTTTCAATTTTTCTCAACAGAAGAAAAGAAAAAAAATTTGCTTTGTGTCATGCAAATTATTCCATTAGACCCGAGATGAAATATGTTATTGCTGACAATAGAAAGACAAAGCAAAAGCTCGATTTGCAAAAATGGGAGTTGGGACCACCCGACCTTCTTACCTATCTGCTGGTTAGATTGCTCATTCAGGACATGGGAAACAGAAGTCAACATTGTTCCAGTTTGTCTAAATAATTTAATGCTCCTTGGAGTCAGAAGTGTAATTCTGGTGTCCCATTATTATCCCCCTTGATAACTGTCCTAAGTTTCAAAAAGCCATTCTGATACTTTTATTATGTTTCAGACAATCAAATTTTACAACAGAGGAACAGACACATTTGCTCTTCAGAATATTTTATTTGAGAGTTAGAGGTGAAGGAACATTTTTCAAAACTTGTTCTAAATCAAGGAAAGAATGATTTCAAACTTCGGTTCTGACTACAAGAAGCCCTGTGTATAAGTCTGACTTTACATCAATGACTAACTAAGTACTAAATACTAAGGGCAAGAGAAAAAATACTGGACAGCTGGTGAAGGCATTCACTGGGAATTAGCATCACTGGATTTCCATTCTCTATGCCAGTGTATGTTTGCATATGCAGAGAGGAATAGTGTCAACTGGACAGGATGGGAAAACCCTGTTCCCAAATATTCTGGTGATTAGGAGTCCTTCTGTGGAAGATGGGAAATATAATTCACCAAATTCACCTTTATTCTAAGCTTTCCTTGTTCAGTAACTAACATGATCAGGCTTGTAAGTTGCTGAAAAAACACTTTTGTGGCTATGCTATGGAAGAGTGTTCATAATTCCACCATGTCTTTTTTTCTTTTTGTCTCTATCACCACCATCTGCTTTTTGTTAGTTTTTTGGGGGAGCATTTCTTTTAAGCATAGTATTCCTTCATTCTGTGAAGAACATGTCTATCGTATTAATTTTTTATGGTCTATTTTTATTTACCTTTTTTTTTAAGTATATGTTAATATATATTTTTCTTGACATATACAAAATAACCACAAAATACAGTGAATTGAAAATTTTCTTAATTAAAGAAGTAGCTTATGATATACTAATTCATCATTATTGTAGCTCTAAGTAATCCAAGGAATTAATTAAATCATTAGTTATTGAACAACTAAAACTGAAAATCACAGATAACTAGAGGATCAGTACAAAATATGCTATGTCAGTTTTCTTTAGGTATAACCCCTCCTTATGCCAAATGACTAAGTAGATTTGAGTGTCTTGTACTAAAATGTACTCTGTTTATGTATTCTTCATTTTACTTAGAGGAAAATTCAAAACTGAATTTTTCTTATTCTTCAACTATTATATTTAAAATATGAATATTTTTACACTTTATTATACAGAAATCTATGAGCCCATCTACTACAATTGGTGTGGCAATTTGTGTCAGAACCGTTAGCAGCATAGTAGTGGTTTAGACTGCAAGGTCTATATTTTGCCATCCGGCTATAAAGTTGCAATGTTTCTGGGATATATTGCATATTATTTTTAAGAATTTTAAGAGTAGTTGGTGAGGTAGGGTTGGTTCACTTGCAACTTTTTTTCACAAAGGGGTCCTTTATAAGGTAATTCTCTCTTGTAAGGACAGTATTCACTTTGTCTTTTAAGAAGTCTTTTCTGAACAATTTAGTTAAGAATGAAAGTAGAGCTCAGCCAGGACACTTTAATTTTGTCCTAAAATTATTTAGAAAATTCAGTTACTGAAGTAAATGCTTTAGATAATATTACTTCTTTAATCTTATTTGTCCACCAAAAAAAAGGCATTTTCTTTCAATTTTGTCAAGGTTACCACATACAAAAAACACTTTCTGAGAAATCACTGTTATAGCAGTCCACATTTCTTTGTCATAAATATTGATCAACTTATCTCTCCTGCACTTTACCTTCATGTAGAGGAGGTGCAAAATCTTACAGGTTTCACACATATGTTCATTCTCTCACTGAGAAATGTCATAAGCAATTTTCTGCTTCTGTGCAACACTATCTGCACTACCAGCAATGGAAGTTGCAGTGTGGGGAGTACAAAGGAAAGCTTGCTTTATTTATCCTTTTTACACATAAACCATTATCCCCACTAGTGGTGAAAATGCTGGTTAATTTTCCTAACACAGAAAAGCCGTTAAGTTCCTAAAAATTCAAAACCACCCATCTGGAATTAGTCTGATAGAGCATCTTCCATTCTTAATTGGTTGGTTGCGTGGAGTGTTGTGGGCAGCTATCTCAGTCAGTGTGTGTGAACATCAAGTAGTGCATCCTGGCAAAGAAGAGTTTCTGCCTAGACAGAAGGAATCTTCTTTCCTATTTTCATCCAAATATTTTTATTCATGTACTTAAATATCATCCTAATTCCATGAAAGTTTAAGTAAATTCCAAAATACCTTTTCAGTAAAAACAAAAAAATTGTTTGCAACAAACTGTTACAAGCATACTACTGATTACTTTGTTTTCTAATATGCATTTGTGAGTGAAATATTATTCAAATATTGATCATTAACATAGTGCTTAGTCTATGTTTGTATTTGATATAGTTCATTGTTCATACTGAAAAAATTGGAACTGATAGCATTTTTATTCACTTTTGGTATTGCAGGTGCCCTAGGAGTTAATTTCTTGAATGGTGTTGGAACTTTTCTGTGTATAGTCAGAATCAGGCCTTAATGTGTAAGCATGAAAACCTTTACAAAATTTCACTGCAGTAACATTTCTTTGTAAATTTTGAAGATTAGTTATAAGCCTGGCTCTGTAGAAGAATACTAAAACCAACAAACATATCCAGGAAAACAGGTCCTAGACAGCCAAGCAATGGCTTCTACAGAAAGGACTGAAGAAAGAGAAGGCAAATTTTGTGTTGGTTAGATTACAAGAGGAGGACACTGAAAGAAAAGGAAGAGCTGTGTCAATTGTCAGGAGACAGACACACAAGACAACTTTAAGAGGAAAGAAAAAAAACAAAACAAAGAACATGGTTTGAGAGCCAGATGGTAAAAGGTCTGAACTTTAGGAAATTAGCCTTAAAAATTGAATGCAAGAATTTGAGAAGATAGAAATTCAATTTAAAAAATTCTAATGTCTAATAGGCAGTGTTATTGCACTCTGTGTGTGTGTGTGTGAACTCCAGTCATATCAATTGGTCTACAGATATTTTAATAGTAAATTCTGAAGGGTTAATGCTTTGATCAGTGATCAATCACCCTTCAATTAGGTGTCATGACCTAAAGGGTTACCTGGCCTGTGGGTGTATAGAGATCGTGACCATGGGTTCGCAGGATTCCGTAATACACAAGGACATGGATGCTTTATTCTCTGAATTCTTCTACTTATTACAGATTACCACAAATCACCACTAGCAAGTATAGATATGATTAATAAAGTGAATATATATATATGAAGCTATTACAAATTATTATCAGCAATCAATGGTAGCAGCAAGTGTATATTACAGGTTACTACACAATTACCACTAGTAAAGCAGCAAATATATATTTAAACAGTAGCAAGAATCAATATTAGCAGCAAACTTATCAATAATATAACAGCAAATATACTTATGATAGATTACTTACATGCATATATATGTGTGTTCATAATATTACTAGTACNGGTCAATTTGGATCAACTATCTTGGGCTGTGCCCCCTCCCAACTTCTTGTGCACCTGGCAGAGCATGGGAAGCTGAAAAAGAAAGTCCTTGACTAGTCTAAGCATTACTTAGCAACAACTAAAACATCAGTGTGTTATCAGCATTCTTCTCATGCTAAATCCAAAACACAGCACTATGCCAGCTACTAGGAAGAAAAGTAACTCTAACCCAGCTGAAACCAGGACACAAGTGCATCAAACAGATCCCAGAAGCGGGGCTATACTGATCCCAGTAGTGGGACCCAAATCAAACTGACCCCAGAAGTGAGCCCAGAAGGAGGACCAATAAAATAACAGACAGATTCTCACTTCTAAGATAATCTGCATCATGGAATTTTGAGTCAGCCAGGCATCCCTGGTGATGGTCCAATAACTTCTCTACGAATGCTCATAGAAAGTTCGTGAAGGGAGATTGGCCTGTTTAGGAGTAAGAAAAGGAAAAGTATGTGCAGCACGGGAAGTTCTCAGAGAGAGAAGCTCCATTTTGGGAAAAAATTAAGTAATTTTTATATCACAGAGACATAAGAGGGCATGGGACATACTTTTTCGAGCAGCCAATAGATGCTGTTAATTTCTATTTTTCGCCAATAGATGATGATGTTTTCTATTCTATCAGACCAATTTTTATTTTTCCAGATTGTTTTCCTGTTCTTTCAGTTAGAACAGCCCATGGCAGTTACCAATTCTTACTTTCTCAGGATGTTTTCCCCTTTTTCCAGACTATTTTTCACCTTTTCAGATGATAAATTGCGATTACAGTTCCTTGGTTTTGCTCTTATTGATGGTATGTCAGGATGTGTCCATTTTCTAGGTACCCAGCTGCACTTCAAAGATGCCAGCTTCACTTTTCAAGGATGCTTCTGGTTCCCAGGCCTAGTTCCCAGGCTAGCAGTTCTCAGGCTGGCAGGCATTTTCTCTGTCAGTATTTCATCAGACATCTTCTTCTGTTCAGTATTTTTCTCCTTATAGTCAGGTTGCCTTTATGGCTGTTCCCATGGTAAGGTATCCAGGTTTTGGCCAGATTCTACCCCCCTCCTCAAGCTGCGCAGGGGGGATGGGGGGGGTTTATGGTCAGTACATAACAGTTCCTCTATGCCACTTCCTCCTTGCACTTTTCCCCTGCTCCAGTGTAGGTTTTCCATGGGCTGCAGTCCAGCCAGCAAAAACTTGCTCCAGTGTGGGCTCTCCACAGGCTTCAGTTCCTTCAGGAAGCATCCACTGGCTCCAGCATGGTGTCCTCCACAGGCTACAGGGGAATATCTACTCCAGCACCTGGAGCACCTCCCCCCCTCCTTCTTCTCTGACCTTGGTGTTTGCAATGCTGTTTCTTACTTAGCCCCCACACACACCTGTCCAGTGTTTTTGCCCTTTCTTAAATTTGTTTTCACCCTTTCTTAAATTTGTTTTCACAGAGATGCCACCAACTTCACTGATTGACTCAGCTTTGGCCAGTGGTGGGTCTGTTGAGGAGCCGGCTGAAACCAGCTGTGTCCGGCACAAGGCAGCCCCAACCTCTTCTCACAGAGGGCATCCCTGCAGCCCCCCCCAACCAATATCTTGCCATGTATGCCCAATATCACAACCGTCTCAAACATGAAATGCATTTCAGGACATAATCAAGTATTTTGGTCCTGAATTGTAATCTCCAGAAGAAAATATTTTAGTCATTCCCAGTGGTTTCCAAATGGCATTTGTCTTCCCAAGTAACCATTATGCATGATGATATATGGGGCGTTACCCCATGCAACGCTACAGGCTTGGGGATGAGTGGCTGGAAAGCTGCTTGGCAGAGAGGGATCTGGGGGTGTTGGTCGACAGCCGACTGAATATGAGCCAGCAGTGTGCCCAGGCGGCCAAGAAAGCCAACGGCATCCTGGCTTGTATCAGGAATAGTGTGACCAGCAGGACCAGGGCAGTCATCCTTCCCCTGTACTCGGCACTGGTGAGGCCGCACCTCGAGTACTGTGTTCAGTTTTGGGCCCCTCAGTACAAGAAGGACATTGAGGTGCTGGAGCGTGTCCAGAGAAGGGCAACGAAGCTGGTGAAGGGTCTAGAGAACAAGTCTTATGAGGAGCGGCTGAGGGACCTGGGGTTGTTTAGCCTGGAGAAGAGGAGGCTGAGGGGAGACCTTATCGCCCTCTACAACTACCTGAAAGGAGGTTGTAGCGAGGTGGGTGTTGGTCTCTTCTCCCAAGTAGCAAGTGATAGGATGAGAGGAAAAAGCCTCAAGTTGCGCCAGGGGAGGTTTAGATTGGATATTAGGAAAAACTTCTTCACGGAGAGGGTTGTCAAGTATTGGAACAGGCTGCCCAGGGAAGTGGTGGAGTCCCCATCCCTGGAGGTATTTAAAAGACGGGTAGACGAGGCTCTTAGGGACATGGTTTAGTAGTGGACAGGTACGGTTGGACTCAATGATCTTAAAGGTCTTTTCCAACCAAATGATTCTATGATTCTATGATTCTATGATTCTATGAAGACCTGCTTTCTTGGAAGTGGCTAAACATCTTCAGGTATTTTCTCTGTCAATATTTCAGCAGACATCTTCTTCTGTTTAGTATTTTTCTCCTTATAACAAGGACGCCTTTATGGCTGTTCCCATCATAAGGTATCCAGGTTTTGGCCAGATTCCTTTTTGTGCGGGAATTTCTGCTGCCATTGAAATCACTAGTGACAGTTTGATTTAACCAAAAGAAGAGTTTTGATTATTTAGGAAAATGTACTGGGAACAAGGTAGATGCAGAAGAAATGCAGCACAAAAGAAAGTTAAATAATTCTCTGGGTACCTCATGAAACAGACACTGCAGAGCTTATGTAGCTCAGAAGGGTTTTTTTGTTTGTTTGTTATATACATCGCAAAGGGTTGTGTATTTATTTAAAATTAATCCGCACACTGAAATACGGGAAATTCCACTTAAACATAAGAAAACACTTTTTTACTATTAGAATGATAAAACACTGGAACAGGTTGCCCAGAGAGGATGTGGAGTCTTCATCCTTGGAGATATGCAAACCCCGCCTGGACACAGCCCTGGGCAACCTGCTCTATCTGACCCTGCTTTCTAATAGTAATCTGGCATTGGCTCTTTTGCAAAGCAAAATTGTCAAGTCTGTAAGCACTTTAATCCTTACAACTAGCCTCCCATACTTCACTACATCACTAGCCAAGTGTCCTCCTGCTCGTCCAGAGGAAGTTCTGATTCAGGCAACATCATATCATAAGTTGAAGGCAGTGGAAACCAAATGGATTGTATCAGCCAAAGGTATGTAAAAGAAAGAGAAGGAACTGGAAACCAAGATTTCCCCCACTGAGTCCTTAAGTTTTTTGTACTGTTTTGGTACAGAATCTCTGTCAAGAATAATAATTTCCTCATAACTGAAGAAACAAATGATGGGAACCCTTATTTAAACTGGAGCTGGGGAATATATCATCAAGACTTAAATTGTAAGTTGTTCTTATGAGCCTCTTACTACCTGAAGTCAGGTTGCGTAGCACAAACATATTCCCCATCTTCTTCTCTTCTCACTTGAAATAACTTCCCTTACATGAATTTGCTAATTGAACAAAATTTATCATCAGTTTCTATTGGAACATTGTCACTCTTATGTTGAGTTAATTAATAATTTCCTGCTTTTGTAGTTGAAAATTCTGAATTATTCCTGCCTCAATAATGAGTAGCATTATGAAGACTATGGCCATGGCACTGGAAAAAATAAGATCCCTCCCTGCCTCATGGTATGTAAATTAGTACTGCCTTTGTTGCCTGGTTAATAAAATTTTATTTTTGAAAAGCACTGAAAAATGAATATGTGAATTTCATGTATGCTTGACTACTCTTCTTTCTTTCTCCTGCCCTGCCAGTGTGCTTAGTGAGCTGATCTGAGACTGCTTCAGCTTTCTTCCTTTGCGTTTTCCATTTGCAGATTCCATTTACATATGCATCAATATATGACAGTAAAAGTTATATACATCATAAGTGACAGTTTAAGAAAGCACCTAGTAAAACCTAGTAGATTGAAACTATTCAGTGCCTTGCTTACATGGTCTCTACAATTATAAGAATCAGACATAAGCTTGCAAATAGCATTTGAAATTTGTGGTGATCAAAATAATATGTTTAATAATATTATTTTGTATCATCTACAATAATTTTCCTTTAGTTTTGAAAATGACTCCTGAAATATTGGAGATTCTGAAGAAAAAAAGCTCCGAAGAGCTGTTTTATTTCCCTGTAACACTCTTATATTATGAATTTTATCCGATGATTTGAAAAAAACAGCAAATAAGTTTTTCTTTTAAAGGGATATTTGAAATACATAATACTCTAATCATCATAATCTGTAATATGGTAGTGAAAGTGAAAGATGGTCAAGGATAATATGCTCAAGAATACTTGCTTCTACAGATACTGTTTCTGACCTGAATATAATTAATAATTTAATAATCAACAAATTAGAAGAGTAGAAAAAAGGAGAAGAAACATTTCTAGCTCTGTTTTGACTGTATCAAAATTAAAGCAGCCTTGCTAAGGAAAGAAAATGAAAAAAGTAGTACCTTCTGAAAAGCACATCTGTGCCACTTGCCACTCACATAATAGTGTTTGGAACGTGTTTTCTCACGTTTAACTCATTTCTTATGCTACACTGAGGAAACCAGCTCATCTCTCTGCTTCCATTTGTTTCTCAGTAAACTGGGGATGCTATTACTTGAAAGCCTTATAAACTAGACAGGAAGTATAGTGTCTAAAGCACATGAATTTAGTTATGCAATATTAATTGGCTTATTAATAATTTATATTGCACTAATTACTAGGATCACCAGCTGAAATCAGAATCTTGTTGTTCCAGGAACTTCACAGAAATACAGGGAGGCAGAGCTTAGACAATAGCCAAGACAGAGGCTTAAGTGGCAACACCAGCAGGCAAAGGTAGAGAATGGGAATACAGTGTTGCACAGGCTGCATCAAAATGAATATTAGAATTCAGTCTCCACTGATTTTATCTCCACTGATGTTCTATTATAAAAATATTATCTTATCATCTGATTTCTTTGCTAACAGCCAAAGCCTGTTCTGAGCCACAAATCTGTCCCCCAAAGCCTCTCTTGGATCTCTTTCAATTCTTTTGATTGCACCTTGCTTCCTTCTTGCTTATCTCTGTATATCTGACAATATTTACAGACATTCACCCCCTCAACAAACACCCAGTCACATCCAGCCACATCATCCTGTGGCCCTCATCCTGTGGTTTGGCATTGGTTCCTATTAGCTCAGCTATCTTGTGCTAAAAAGATCTTAAGTTAGTCAAAGGTTAGGGTTACAGCCAGTTATCAGGGAATTCTAGTATGATCCTTCAACATCACATATGTGTGCCTTACACACACATAAACATTACTAACATACTCTCTCTCATTTGCTGTTTTAATACAACTCTGCATATCTAGAGCTCGATCTACAATGGAAATCCCACTGGTAGCAGCAAATGTTTCACATGGATACTTCAAGCACTGTATAGTCCCATATTGTACTAATAACTATTAATCATTTGAATCCTGAGCTAATTCCACAGTTTTTTATTTTGTATGCTGTACAACAGGGTAATTAATACACACAGAGCGCAAGCATGGCTGTCCTGGTTTTGGCTGGGTTAGAGTTAATTTTCTTCCTAGTAGCTGGCATAGTGCTGTGTTTTGGATTTAGTGTAAGAAGAATGCTGATAACACACTGATGTTTTGGTTGTTGCCAAGTAGTGCTTAGACTAGTCAAGGACTTTCTTTTTCAGCTTCCCATGCTCTGCCAGGGGCACGAGAAACTGGGAGGGGGCACAGCCAAGATAGTTGATCCAAACTGGCCAAAGGGCTATTCCATACCATATGACGTCATGCTCAGTATATAAACTGGGGGGAGTTGGCCGGGGGGAGCAATCGCTGCTCAGGGACTGGCTGGGCGTTGGTCAGCGGGTGGTGAGTGCTTGCATCACTTGGGTTTTTTTCCTGGGTTTTGTTTCTCTCTCTCTCGTTCTCCTTTTCATTGCAATTTTATTACTATCATTATTATTATTATTTTATTTCAATTATTAAACTGTTTTTATCTCAACCCGCAAGTTTTCTTTTGCCCTTCTGATTCTCTCCCCCATCCCACCAGGGAGGGGGAGGGTGAGCAAGTGGCTGCATGGTGCTCGGGTGCCGACTGGGGCTAAACCACGACAATGGCTTTACTTAGTTTTCAACTGTTTTCTGTGCCACATCTTAAAGAACAGATTTATTGTAAGAGCATGCAATTAGCATGCTATAAACAGTCACTCCAATATTTCCAAGCAAATTTTAGATAATGACATATAAAAATACCTCATAATTAATAGTGGGATAACTGTACTTCAGATAATTTCTATCATGTTATATACCATCAAAAATCCACTCAGAAAAATCCATCCTTGATATAATTACACTGATGTAGATGTATGTCCAACTTAGAGAATTGCACTGAGGTGAATTTGGGGTATTACTGTACAAATTTTGCTGTACCTGGATGTAGATATTCAGAAAACCCTGTGAAGTTAAATGCACGTGACTTAAAATAGGGTAAAATAATGTGTAATGGAAGTTAATTCTTTATTAAAGCATTCTAAAATTATTTGCAAGCATAAATGTTCTATAACAATTTACTACACCATTAAAATACCATACAGACTTTAAAACAAAGTAAAGCCATAACAACGAGAGAGAGGCAGTCCATCAAAAGCCTTTCATCTAAGGGAGTACACAGATGAAATACAAGAAATATGTGCTGGTAAGTATGGCTTTTCTGTGTTTTGATTGTTTTTAAATATTTCTTCAATACTGTGCAACTTGGTCAGATAGGAATCTGCTCACATTCTGTGCTAGGGGTGGATATGCAACTAGACACATCATTGGTTGCACTAGAAAAAAAGAGATTGAAGTATGTGATCTTTGAATTTGATGCAGGTAAGAGTGCTTAGATGAACCTGGGATATGCTTTGCCTACCTAAACTCTGGGTTTCAGGATTGTATTATCCTGAAAATAACCTATAATCCAGATCACCACTATGTCTTATACACCTTGTTTATGTTAGTCCAGGGCAGCTCCTGTGATAGAGGAAAACATCCCTTGCAGTGGCAAGCATTAAATGGATCCCATATATCATGCTAGCAGCAAGTAGGGCCTAGCATGGGTCCCAGGAACAGGCACTGTACATGGCTCACTGGTTCATTAAGCATCTATTTTCAGTGCCTCTAGTAAAAAGCAATCTGTTTTCTCACCTATTAGGTAGTGTCTCCAGATAAGCAGAACTCAGCTGCTTTGAAAAATCCATGCTGCAGCAGATTATTGCTGAAGTGTAGAGCCTGCAAAAATTCAGCCAGCCGAGTATTTCAATTCAACGTTGCCTTCAGTCTTGCTTCTTACAACTATGACTACAAGGTATATTGGGCATTTTTCATCAATGGTCAGAAATTTATCTTCATTCACAACAATCTCCATATGATACTGATTCAGCAACCCCAGCATAGCCAAGGTTTGTTTACATCATATACATAGCATAACCTCTGTCTCTCACATCATCAGGACACTGGACAGCCATCAGGAACATCACACTCCAGGGCATTCATACCATTTACTTTTGGTTACCATGGGTGCTTTTTATTGCTCTCTAGACATGTCTTTTCTCCAATTGTTGTATAGGGTATAAAGGTTCTTAGCTTAAGTCATCTGAATTGTATCTTAGTTGCCTAATGCAAAGTAGCATTAATTGCCCCTCAACTATTGAATTGCTGCTTAGGTAATACCAATCCACACCCAAACTTTAAAATACAACAAAAGAATAATAAACGGGCTATGAGGAGAAGAGGGATCAAACCTTTTCTTCAAAAAAAGTGAAAAGGAAGTGGTTAATGGTCATGACCTTCATCTTATACATGACCTTTAATAAAAAAATATTTTAGTGAGTTATGGTCTCTGTGGATAATAGTATAAAATGTGACAAAAAATTCAAACAGCAGCTTCAGAACCCAAACATAATATGAATGCTTTTCTAAAGGCTGAACTAAAATATTTCAAAATGTTTTTTCTGTAGAAAATATGTTGCCAACTACATATCTGAAAATCTTAGCGGAAGTCCACCACTTTGAGGTAGAAACCTGAAGTTACCAAGGAAGGAAGAAGAGGGGTGGCACAAAGTCCAGCTGGAGGCTAGTCACCAGTGGTGTACCCCAAGGATCAATACTGAATAACATATTCATTGATGACCTGGATGATGGGACTGGATGATGGGATCAAGTGGACCCTCAGCAAGTTTGCAGATGATACAAAACTGGGAGGAGTGGCTGATACACCAGGGGGTTGTGCTGCCATTCAAAGGGACCTGGACACGCTGGAGAAATCATGAAGTTCAGGAAAGGAACATCATGAAGTTCAGCAAAGGAACATCATGAAGTTCAGCAAAGG
>VYZW01029348.1:128288-160422 GCA_013401315.1 Balaeniceps rex | reverse complement strand
CTTTGCCTCAGTCTCTAATAGTGAGACCAGTTGTTCTCCGGGTACCCAGCTCCCTGAGCTAGAAGACAGGGATGGGGAGCAGAAAGAAGCCCCCAAAATCCAAAGGGGGCTTTGCTAGGTTAGTGACCTGCTGCACTACTTGGACACACACAAGTCCATGGGGCCGGATGGGATCCACCCAAGGGTACTAAGGGAGCTGGTGGAAGTGCTCACCAAGCCACTTTCCATCCTTTATCAGCAGTCCTGGCTAACCAGGGAGGTCCCAGTTGACTGGAGGTTAACAAATGTGATGCCCATCTACAAGAAGGGCCAGAAGGAGGATCAGGGGAACTACAGGCCTGTCAGTCTGACCTTGGGGCCAGGGAAGGTTATGGAGTAGATCATCGTGAGTGCCATCACACGGCACATACAGGACAACCAGGTGATCAGGCTCAGTCAGCATGGGTTTATGGAAGGCAGGTCCTGCTTGACTAATNTGGAAGGCAGGTCCTGCTTGACTAACCTGATCTCCTGTGACAAGGTGACGCGCTTAGTGGATGAGGGAAAGGCTGTGGATGTTGTCTACCTAGACTTTAAGTAAACCCTTTGACACAATTTCCCACAGGATTCTCCTGGAGAAACTGGCTGCCCATGGCTTGGACAGGCGCAATCTTCGCTGGGTAAACAACTGGCTGGATGGCGGGGCCCAAAGAGTTGTGGTGACTGGAGTTAAATCCAGTTGGAGGCCAGTCACAAGTGGTGTTCCCCAGGGCTCAGTATTGGGGCCAGTTCTGTATCTTTATCAATGACCTGGACAAAGGGATCGAGTGCACCCTCAGTAAGTTTGCAGACAACACCAAGTTGGGCGGGAGTGTTGATCTGCTTGAGGGTAGGAAGGCTCTACAGAGGGATCTGGACAGGCTGGATCGATGGGCCAAGGCCAATTGTATGAGGTTCAACAAGGCCAAGTGCCAGGTCCTGCACTTGGGTCACAACAACCCCATGCAACGCTACAGGCTTGGGGAAGAGTGGCTGGAAAAGCTGCTTGGCAGAAAAGGACCCGGGGTTGTTGGTCAAGAGCCGGCTGAATGTGAGCCAGCAGGTGCTGGTGTGGTGCCCAGGTGGCCAAGAAGGCCAACAGCATCCTGGCTTGTATCAGAAATAGTGTGGCCAGCAGGACTGGGGAAGTGATCGTACCCTGTACTCAGCATTGGTGAGGCCGCACCTCGAGTACTGTGTTCAGTTTTGGGCCCCTCACTACAATAAAGACATGGAGGTGCTGGGGTGTGTCCAAAGAAGGGAACAAAGCTGGTGAAGGGTCTAGAGCACAAGTCTTATGAGGAGCGGCTGAGGGAACTGGGGTTGTTTAGCCTGCAGAAAAGGAGGTTCAGGGGAGACCTTATTGCCCTCTACAACTACCTGAAAGGAGGTTGTAGTGAGGTGGGTGTCAGTCTCTTCTGCCAAGTAACAAGTGATAGGACAAGAGGAAATGGCCTCAAGTTGCACCAAGGGAGGTTTAGTTTGGATATTAGTAAAAACTTCTTCACTGAAAGGGTTGTCAAGCATTGGAACAGGCTGCCCAGCGAAGTGGTTGAGTCCCCATCCCTGGAGGTATTTAAAAGATGTGTAGATGCGGTGCTTAGGGACATGGTTTAATGGTGGACTTGGCAGTGCTAGGTTAATGGTTGGAATTGATGATCCTAAAGTTCTTTTCCAATCTAAACAATTCTATGATTCTTTTGTGCCAGGTCTTGCTGAGGCTTTCCCCAGTCTGCAGTCAGTAGCTGTGGGGTATGCTCCCCTGTCTGCACATGCCATAAGACCCTGGTACTGAATGTCTGCTCCTGGGATGGGAGTTGATGGGAGCTCTGCCTCAAGCATGTCCAGTGCTGCCTGATGCTGAACACTCTGGCATAGCCCCAGCCCCAGCTATGTCTGCTGGTCACCCCTTGGTCTCAGATCATGACCTTGAAGCACTGGGCTGTGGGACCCATGAAGCCTGCAAGGGTGGATGTGGGCATGGGCCTTGCTGCAGGGAAGGCCCACCACTGTGGGGACAACTGGGATGGGCAATCGAGCCAGACCCCCGATAAGCTGGTGCCTGACGCGATCAATCTGACTGCTTGCATGCCTGTCTCTTCCCTCTGTTTCCATTCTGTTCAGGTGGCTAAAGCACCACCACACCCCTGACAGAGGTACCAGAGCTCAGAGACACTTGTGAAATGCCCAGATACTATAGGGAGGTGCAGCACTGAAATTTTTGTAGTGTTGGGAAAATCAGTAATTTTTATTCAGAGGAGGACTTGGGTAGCAAATAAAGCCTAGGACCACGCTGAACACTAAGGAAAAAACCAAAATTCTATATAATTAATAAGTGTATCATAACACATAGTACAAGGGAGGCCTAATTCTGGCATCTCTTGCCTCATGGATTTTTCAGCCTTAACAGTATTCTTATAGCCTATTTTTGTATGGAACACATATGCAGCATCTGCAGACAGATGGTGAAATCTCAGTGTTTCCATTTTGCCACTTGACGTGATTTCCATGCTGGAAGGTAGGGAGCTGCAGTCTGCTTGTTTCCGCTCCTGCTGGAGTGGCAGTGAGAGGTGGTTTCCTTCATTTCTTTTATGACTATGGGTGACAGAGCATCCTGTACAGACTCTTCTTCCACAAAGCCAGGCAGTGAATTTTCGTCGTCTTCATCAGCCTCTGGGAGCCCCACACACACACCAGGACTCAGCTGTGTGAGACGGTGTAGAAACAAAGACGAGAAGAAAGTGAGCTGGCAATGTGAGAAGACCAGAGCTGCCTACAGATGGCTACTGAGAGATGCAGGAGTTCTAAGAAGCTGTGAGACGGTGTTGGCCAGGGTGGCAGGCAGTGCTTGCTGCAAACCAACAGCCTTGTCTTTGTCAGGGATGTCACAAGAAGGAGTTTTAAGCAGGGATTTGCAGGAGAACTGAAACAGAAAAGGAGAAGGAGTGGTGGATGCTTACGGGCTTCTGCTCCAAGTGTCATGGAAGAAAACAAGAAATTGCTTGTGTGGACACTGTGGCAAACACTGCCCTAAACTTTGATGCTGAATGAGAGCGGATGGATAGAGTGGAGACTGACAGTCAAAGGACCGGAGATGCTTATTGGGGATGTCCTTGTGGAAGATGTCACAAAGGAAATAAATCTGGGAAGCTGTTGCTGTTACAACTTTGAAGTGATGACTACAAGTGGGGAGCAACATCATGAATGAAGCAGTCAGGTCTGTGCACGAGGTTTCTTGCACAGCTCTGGAAAAGCTGCTGCCTCCTAATCTGCAACCCTGGCTGGTCCAGCCAGCTCCTTTCACTGCTCACAGCCTAGGGAAAGAGTGAGGTCACCTCCTGAGTGTTAACCCAAAACCTTCATTTTTTGATGAATTGCTTGACCCACTTGAGACTCAGACCCTGCTCCTATCCCACCTCTATTCCCAGCCAGCTGCTGGCTGTAGCCCATCATGCTCTTCCCACAGTTTTGGTCTGAATTAAACCTGTATGTGTGACACAACTAGTTCAACAAACACAACACTGTGCCTTGGGACCTAGCCTTTGCTGGAAACTAAATTACATGCAATTAATTCTGCAGTTCCTCAATGAACAAAATGGGGCTTTTGTGTAATTCCTATTTCTCATTTGCTTCCAAATAGTCATAAATCATGAACTATTTTGTCTCAAACATGAATGCTTTTTTTCCAAATTGTCTGCTTTGACCTACTCGGCAGACCCCCGTGCCTCCACAGATTGTGTGGGCCTGGTCTTCTGTCCTGAGCCATGCCAGGGTCTTGGTTTTCTGAAGGTGGCTGTACAGTAACATTGAGGTCCCCAGATCCCATGGCTGGAGAGAACCAGATTGCTGCCATCCCTGAGAGAAGCTTGCTATCATCCTGCAGTTTCACCCCAGATAGATATAAACTTGTCTTCGTGTTATTCTGCTGTCCAATGACATGGGATAGGGTAAAAACATCAAAGAAGTTTGTTCATGAATGGGTGCACAGATTTTGTCTCCTACCAAGATGCAGCCCTGGCTGAGTACTCTTGTAGCAACCATCTTGATAATCCAAACAGTGTTCTCCTATATAAATCATGTCCTACTTCATACAGGGGATCTGCCATGTCTTCAGATGCATCTGTGAAATATGTCACCTGGGCTGCATGACCTTTACAGAATCCTCCAATTTCAGGGACACTTTGGAAAAGTGATTTATTTGGGTCTCTATTCGCTTGTGACTTAAATTCAGAAGGGGAGTGAATACACAGTTGTATCAGAAAGGAAAAACTAATTTCTTATAAGGCAATGGCCTTATCTTTTTCAAAATAAGGAGACTAGCACGGGGTGAGGAAGATGAGCATTTCAGCTTTTTGCGCTCGTGAAGACCATTTGGGAAACTTCTACCTAGACATGAATTCAGGTTTCCCACCCTGAGGCAAGTGCCATGGGTTCCGCTAAGTCCTTTTCTATCAATTCATTTATAACACCCTTGTGAATCCCATAGTCCCAATCTATGTATAAAATGTATAATCTATGTATAAGACTATGTATAAAACGTACACAGGTTCCTAATAACCTCAAACTCACTGAGGGTTTTTTAACTGCTTACGGCTTTTTAGCATTTTTTCACTTTTATTTAGATGTCTTGTCCCTCAGCAGTGAATTTCTCTTGTTTTCTCTTCTTTTCTGCTACTACTGGTTGGATGTTTATGCCCTTGCATTTTCTACCTGCAGGGTAGAAAGCACCTCCTTGTATCAAACCCCTGACAGTGCACGGCGTTGAGCTTTGGTTGTGCAGAGCACAAGGCACAAGGCGACTCCAGCTCTGTAGCCACAGAGCACAATAAACTCTCACCCGAGTTGCCATCTCTGAGCCTCAACCAAACCAAGCAGGGTTTTAAAGTGAACCCGTGTTGCAATGTGCAGCCCTCTAGTACCAAGGCTGTGATTGTGTGTCTGTCAAAGACCGGCCAACACACATGACGGGTCATGCATGATCGGCCATACCCACCTTCATCCCCTTCTCCTCAGGCACACAGTCCTGCTGCTGCATGTCGGGTCGTTAGCCACCAGGCAGCGTATCACCTGCAGAGCTAAACCCTGCACTTCTATCCCCAGCCATCTCATCGGAAAAAACACCAACAGGGCTTGCAGAATGGCTGTCTTGCACAGCGCATCCACTGGTGGGACTGCCAGGGTTTGTACCCCTGCTGCACTTTGGCACTAGGCAGAAATGGTGTTGTCAATAACCTACCTCGGAGAAACAGAATCAAATGAAATTGCTTTCTCCTCCTCTGCCACCTTTGTTCATAACAGTTTGCTTTGGCCTCTTGCATATGTGTAATCAAACGCTGCTGCTTTCCACACGCTACAGCTCGTTGTGTTTAAATTGAGAGGAATCTCCCTTAAATACTTATTTAAACAATAACATCCCTTGAGCTCTTTATAAATTGCTGTACAAGATTGCCTTTCATAAAAGACCCCAACCCTTCTTTTAAAATTTATTTGAACTGCTTTCCTGCCTCAATGCCATGCTGTGGGCCAGCACCTCCTTCTCCTGGGGTTGTAGATCCCGCAGCTCAAAAAGCCAGTGCCTGCTCCACAGGGCTTACAGACCCAGCCCTCAAATTGTGCCAGCAGCTCCCAGAGTTGCAGGGCAGAGTTTCAGCAGCCGTGTTGTTTCTGTCCCAGGAACTCAACAACCCTGTAGCTTCCAGGAATAGGCTCCTTTTAGATGCAGGAAAGCTGCTCTGAGAGCCGTCTCTTTCTACTGGTACCCACAAAAAATGGCTGAGGCTGGAAACACAGGGATGCCAACCTCCGTGGCTCTCACCAGCCATGGGGGTGAAGCTGAGGCTGCTGATACCTTTCAATAGTATTTAAATTATAACTTCAGAACCTGCAGTTCTGGGCACTTTTTGAGCAAAAGACCTTCCAGACACATAAAACACACTCTGTACTATTCAGTTGGAGTCTGCAAATCTAAGAAGGACTCACCATCCAAAATAAAAAGATTTTTATATTGTACATAGAAGAGGGGATTCAAACTCTTCACTTAGCAGGCCATTTGTTTGTATTTAATTTTAGCTAAAGGTGGACTTTCACCAAAGTATTGGTTGTATTAATGTTATCTGTTAAAAACTTTGCCCGAAATGATCAGTGTTTAAAAATAAGTGGTGGAGAGCTACAGACCTTCTTCTGCATTTCTAATTCCACATTCTTCCAGCATCTTGATGAACCAAATATTGGCAAAATCTCCATAGTCAACATGGGTTTGGGTAGAAATTGGATTACTCACCAGCTGAAGTAAGTGCAAAAGAGATAATTCGTTATGCTGTTCCTTAGCTATAATTGAGGCTCATCTCTCCGTTCTAGGCTCTGTGTGGGTTTAATCATGGGAGCTAAACAGGGAAGAAGCACCAGAGCTTCTCTGAATCATTTTTATTCTTGTCCCAGTTCTTTATCATTGATTACATCAAGGCATATTTCCATGGAGACCGAGAGTGGTGCCATCAGCCTGCTGTCCCTTAGGTCCTCCTGAAACCTTCACTTGCTTTGCTAAGTGCAGTGCATCTCCAGAGGGTCCCTTGGGAGGAAGAGGCAGGCTGCATTTTGCTCAAGATCCTTCCTGTTCTGAGTGCAAATTTCAACAGACTAAATAAAAAGTTATATCCTTTCGAGAGCAAATGCTATTGGTGAAGCTGGGGGATCAATTAGCCTTTTCTGGTGGCTGAAGATGATTGCAGAAACAGTTTTGAACATCAGGAGGGCACCGAGTATTATTTTCCTCCCATGGTGAATGCAATATGTGGAAAGTCTGCCTCAGATATCCTTTTCCTTTTTCCAGTCTGAACTGGAAAGACCTTCTTGTACTTTTCTCTCCATCAGACAAGGCCATCGTCAGCAACATGGATGTAGTATCACAGTTCAATAATTTCAAATCAATACTTCATTACTTTGCTCTGTTCAGAGGAAGCACATTTTTCTCTGTGTGGGTATGTGGAGCCTTTATCCAGCTCGCATCCACCCAGACATCTTGTGTCAGCGTTAGGGTCAATTCCCTCCTTTTAATTTACTCCCATTCTTTATTCACAGCATCTGGCGTAGACCTTTGACAGTGAATGTCAAAGAGTATTTCCAGAATAAAGTTCTTAAACCTTTTTTTTTTAATTTCTTGCCCGTACTAGTCAATCTGAACAGCTGCTTGGTAGCAAGAAAGGGCTCTTTCTTCCTCTCCTTCCAAGCTTTTGCCTTTCAGCTCTTGCATAGCTGCTACATTTCACGTGGCTGCACTGGGCCCAGCATTTCCATTTCATGGGAACTTCTGAGAGTCGTACCCTTGTCTTTGTACACGATCAGGTCAGAAAGTCCAATTGCAGAAAATCTGAGGGAGCTGCATGGTCCTGAAAATGTTGTTTCAGACATGTCCAGGTCACTTAATTCCAGAAAAAAAACATTTTGAATGGTTCAGAACTGAAACAACTTGTTTCCAGTTTGAACTGAACCAAAACCTCTGACTTCTCATTTTGACATTGGTCCATGCCCTCTCTTTTCTGCTCTGGTGTCTCATGGGGGCTTGTCCTTATCTACCACAGCTATGGCTCACCAGCTGGGCTGCATGCACCCATGAGCCACAGCAACCACACTCCTGTGTTGCTCCACTGGAGGTGGGAACACCTCTTCCACCAAGGAATAGGCTTTTCTCATGATCCTGCACACCTGTAATGGAAGGTATTCACCCAGAAATAGGACTTTGGTGGTGTGACCCAAAGCACTGTGGCAGAAATCCCATCTTCTCCTGGAACCCCCTGGAGACCTGAGGTAAGGCACTGAAAAATGCTAGACTGAGGAAACCCACCCATGTACCATGACCTGAAGCTGTGCCAGAAGAAGCAAGCCCACTCATTTCACTGTAATCTTGCAGGGGCTGGAGCTGCCTCCTGGACATGGTGAGACTCACTTCCCAACCTCCACGCTCCTAGATTGGGAGAAGGGGCTTGAAGTGTGATGCCCCACATCTGCGCTGTCTGTCCTATCCACAAAACCAGCTGTTTCCTTCTGCCGTTTAAGTGCTGGAGGTCTGTGGACAGCATAGGTATGGGGCAAGAGCAGAGCCAGGCACTGTGACCGCTGTACCGGGCACCCCTGCAGAGGTCCCTGATGTTTGCCTGGCCAATGTCTGCTCAAACAAGCATTGATTTAATTCATCCATGTTTGTGTGGCTTTATGAGCACTGAAACAGCATGAGTCCGAATGATTAACTGTTGTTATTTATTAGGTATAATACTGCCCAGTCCTGGGGCTGAACTCTCCAAACTGAAGCCCAGTATATACAATCAGTCTTGCCTCTCTCCAAACAGCACCCAGCATCAATCATGGCACTGTAAATTGTTTACACAAAACTGCAGACATCATAACTTATTAAATAACTCTCTTGTCAGTCAGATAAGTAAATATTTCGAAAGACTGTGAACACCATGGCAAGCTCCAACTGCCTAGACCAGCTCCAAATGGATCCAAGTTAAGAGGGGACCAGATTTGCCTTGCCTTTGATGTCCCTGCTCCAAATCGGGTTGAGAAGGGATCCGAAAACAAGCCTCCCTAAGGGAGGCTAATGCAGTTTTAAAGATGGTCAACTTTCTGTAGACATAACAGGAGGAAGAAAACAATGGGAAGTGTTTGCAAAGAAACTATCTTCCTGAAGCCGTAAATTTGAACTTTTGGGAGTCAGAGCCTCCCCCTCCTTCTCCACGTCCTCCTTGCTTAACCCAGACAAATGAGGTGGATGGCAGCAAACCTCTGCTGCAGAAAGGATGGAGCGTTCACTGCTTGGGTCACAGCTAGAGACCGCAGTGGTGTGTCTCTCAGACTGTTGATGAAATGGATGGTGGTAGCACCTTCACACAACCGCCTCGTGGTGCAGGCAGCAGTCCCACGGGCTTTGCGCGCGAGGAAGGGAAAGGCGTTGGCATCGACTCCCGCACCCCCGTTGCCTGCCCGTGGTAAGTCACCGTGCTTCTGAAAACACACCATTTCACAGCTAACTGCTTCTGAAACATTCAGCTCTCTGTTTGGTTTAGGATGTTGCTTTATAAGATATTTCTTTCCAATCATTTCTAACAACTATTTGGGATCTTTTTCCTTTCGAGTTCACTGAGTTGTACCAGTTCACCTCCTTTTCAAAAGGGTTCATGTTACAGGCAGGAATGCAGAGTTGAAAGGGCCTGAGCCTTTGCAATAGGAATTTGTTTTGGAAGCAAGCAAGTCGGAAGGTGAGGAAATGGGCAGCCCACCAAGGGCTTCAGCAGGATTATCCCACCCTTTCAGCAAGCCATGGCCGGGGCAAGCCGTGGGCTGGGGCTGAGCCTGCTTCCAGGGGAGACAGGGACAGACAGACCACTCTTACCAGCAGTTTTATGTGGCACAGGATCTGGTCCTGTTGTTTGAAACCTCATCTGAAAAATCCCCTCGGGTACAGACCTCACTAATGTGGTAGCCACCATGAGTGTTGGAAACCTTCGCATGGGTGCAGCTGGCTGCACGCTGCTGCCGTTGGGTCACTGGGGTGCCGAGGAGGGCAGTCCTCCACGCAGAGCCCCATCGAAGGCCATGCACAAAGTTCGTTATCAGCTGAAAATGCATTGACTTGAGGCTAACCTGATGCTGAGTCATTGGCTCAACTGCATGTTTGGCATTTATGCACTTGGTACCTGACTGGGACCCCCTTTCATGCAATTTCTTTAATAAGATTTTAGTTCTTTGTCTTTTGAGTTACTTCGATACCTCGTGTTGCTGGTATATCTGGGTAGTTTTCTTAAAATATATGTTTCTGTGCACTGTGTGTATTACTTATTTAATGTCACAGGCATGTGTGAGGCTGTCCATGTCTCCAAGAAGGCAAGGTTCTCATCCCAGGACTGAATCAAATGCTGCCAAGACAGCACAGTACAGACATAAATAAAACATAGGTTGTAGAGACAAACTGTCAGTGGTTCTCATCTCCTTAAACATCTGTTCGTGTTTGTGCACAGCCATACTTACTGGCACTCCTGCCTCAACGTATTCAGTATAAACTGATCATTGATTGAGAAAACAAGTTAAAAAAAAGAGTAATTTCTTACTGTGATAGCACAAGTGGGTAGGTACAGAGGAGGGATGGGAAAAGGGTGCAGAAGTAACATTGACCCGGTGGCACAAATGCCAATGTGAAATGCTGTCAATACAGTCAATATGTTCACGTCCCACAGGTGCAGAGAGATTTCACACATTGGAGTAAACTTTTCCTAATTCCTAGACACACATGATAGAAAAGGACAGCGCACAGAAGGAAACATATTTAGGGCACCTGCCGGAAAGAACGGTGCTATTTTTTTAAAGAGAGCTGGAAACACTCCAGCTCTGGATCCAGATCCAGCCCTAGCCTCCAGCCATGGATACTAACCCGCACTAATGCGAACACCACCTAAGAGCCACCACTCTTATGGGCTACATACCTGTACTGCATTGCCTACATGGCTGTCAGTGAATGGGGTTTCCCAGTGTGCTGCATGTACCTATGGACATAGCAGGAGGAACATCCTCCCACCACCTGGAGCCCCAAAGCCCCGGGACTCCCATACTGTGCAGGAGCCTGCAGCTCACATGTCCATGTCCACCACAGCCATGTCCCCTCTCCCATGCTGGGGGAAGGTGCGATCCATCTTTTCCATCAACCACTGCCTGCCCCTGGGTGCATACCCTGCTGGCTTCTTTCTGAGCAGGTGATGTATGGGTAACTATGCTCCTTGAGGCTTTTTTGTAAGCTAAAGGTACTACGTAGCTGTCTCCATGTTAGTGTTCCTGTTGACCAGCACCTACAATGGGAAGTTTGCAATGGGGGTAGATTTGCCCTTAACTAAGTGCATTTCTTTTCTTATCTTCATTGCAACATGTCACTGTTTTTTCATACATTAGTGATTTTTTTTTCCCCTCTTAACATTGTCTCTGATTTCTGTGTCATGAGGGGGAGTATTGTCAGATCGCATTCTCCTGATGGGAGAGGCAGAAAATCCGTTCTGTGTATCATGTGCCCTTGGCTCCCAACACCACAAAGGATTTCTTCAAGCCCTGCTCATTATCTCATTTTATACTTTAAAAGAAAAGCTAAAATGCTGGTGACAAATGGCCTCGTTTATCACATTTAATTGACTGACTGTTCTTTTAAGCCTCTGAAATACATACTTTGGGCCAAAGCACTGCAAAAAGAACATGCCATTTACCCTGGTCTGCTGCCAGGTCACATTAAAAAATGTTCAGGAGGTGTTCGCTAGACCAGTACACGGAGCGCGCTTTCTCTAGCAGTGTGTCTCCAGCTGTATGATGTGTTGTTCTTTGAAAAGGAGATTAAGCAATTGCATCAGAGGTACTTTTTATCCCTTTCTAATTGCACTAACAACTTTACTAGAAACTTGTGCATGTGCAGCACAAGGCCTGTGCCCTCTGCAGAGGGTAGGACCTGGCAAAAGGTGCAAGGGTCCATGAAGTAGAAACATAGCCACTGCGGAGGCGGCCAGCCATATGAACAGCTCTTACCACTGTGAGGTTGCTAGTATTTATTACAGTAGCAGAACTGAGTTGCATGCACCGAAAGGGAGGCACCTTGCTCCTAACCCGTGCTTCCTAGCTCCTCACATGTTTTGCCCTGCCGCAGCAGAGCCTCTGCCCCGTTCGAAGCCCTGTCTGTGCCAGCCCACGTGTGGCCTTGTGGGAATCCAAGACGGGGGTCTACAACACTTTCCCACAGCAGGGCCCATGCTCCAAGTGGCTTCTCCCCCCCTCTCTGCTCTGTGCAGTGCAGTGCAGCCTGCAGCTCCCACAGCCCCCCGCCGCGGGTGCTACCTGCTGTGCCACCCCAGGCTTTGCCTGCGGTGTAAGTGGGTGCATTCTCATCCCAGCACCCTTTCCTCCTGGTTTCTACCAACCCTGGCAGTGTCATTCCTTTCATGAGCAAAGCAGCAGAAATGGGGTTGGAATGAAACTGTTATAGGAAGGGTGAAGCCGTTACAAAGGTGTATGTAGAAGGTGTCAATGCTTCCCTGTTGACTGGGAGAGTGCCTTGAATGGGACCCTGGGGATCTCCCTTCGTCCCAGGATTTACCAACATTTTCATTGGCAGCTTGGGCAATGACAAAATAGAGCAATGTGCTTGTTGCAACTACGGTGGGTGTTGTGTTGGCTGTAGGCTGCAGAAATGACAAATCCCTGGAGACAGGGATTGAAAAGCCCTAAGATGAATGTGCACATCTCCCCAGTGTCCCTGAGCCAGGCTGGGGCTAACTGCCTGGGCTGCTGGTCAGGACTGGTCTCCAAGGACCTGCAGGTTGTGATCAGTCACGGGCTGACTGAGTACCTGTAATGTCAAACGGTTGCTAAAAAATACCCCAAACTCCCTTGTGGAGTACATAAATAGAAATACAGTGTGCAAGACATCTCCCTTCCCTCTGTTCAGCTCCCCCTTTTAGTGTGAGACTTCACCTAGAGATTTTTTTAGGGACGGGGATGCTATTCCTCAAGAAAGATGTATACAGGTATGTGCAGGAAGGTAGGCTAAAGAAACTGGGTTTGATTAAAGAACAGATGTCTGAAGGGAGAAATAATGGCTTTCAGCCACATAAGGGGCTGAGCAAAAAGAAAGTAAATAAACTGTGCTCTGTCCCTGCTGTAGATAGCAGCCATGTGCTAAAATTTCAATGAGGGTGTGTACTGCATCTGGCCGGGAGGAAGTTAAGAAAGATTTAAGACAGATTTAAGAAATGTTCCTAACAGTAAGAGTAGTAAAATGCTGAAATACTTTGTCTCAAGAGACTGTGAAGGTTCTGTTATTAGAGGGTTTTAAGAACAGGTTATCCAGACATCTGTAAGGACTGACCTAGGCATGGGGTGGAGGGATGGACTGGAGCCAGCCTGAGTCCCCGGGGACCCTTCTGCATTACATTTTCATCATATTAATGTGAACACATGAGACTCCTCTTAAAAAAGTACTAGAAACATCGCCCTGATTTCTAAACAGACCCCAGAAAAGGTTTCAGTCTTGACCGAGCCCGTCTCCAGTTTGACTTCTTTCCCCACCTCATCCTCAGGCAAACCTGCTGCAAAGGGGCTGAACCCCAAAGTCACAGACGTCTTCTCCCCCTCCTGTCCTCTGCTGGCCTGGGAGCCCCGAGCTGGAAAGGGCAGCGGCAGGACCCTTGCCCCGAGAGGCACCGGGGTCCCGTGCCCTGGGAAAGCCGGTCCCACATCCCTGCTCCTCCCCACGGCAGCACACACAGGGCACCCCGGAGCAAACGCAGGGCACCCCAATGCCCAGCACCACCCCCACGGCTGCTTGCTCCTGGGGAGACCCAGTCCCTTCACAGCCCCAGCCACCCCACGCTGACCACTGCTGGACTCGGCATCGCATCCTGAGCAAAAGATTGACACAAATCCCGCTGTCCTGATTAGCAGCCCATCTAATCCCCATGATGTCAGCAGGGTTTTGCGTGGCAGGATTTGGCCCACTGCCCTCGTACAAAGGGCTGCCAAAGAGCTTTGGGTTTTATTCCCCTGCCTTCTGGCCAGTGGCGGGCAGGAGGAGGCTGCAGGTGTGAGCCTGCAGTAGGAGCCTGCGCTGGGGTTTTAGCCACCCAGCAAAATTCACTGCCAAGTTTTGTTTATTTTGGTGGAAAAATGGGACAGAAAGGTGTTTCCTGAAGAATGCAGAAAAATCCCACCGTGCAGTTCCTCTTTAACTGCACAGCATATATATATGTATGGGTTTGATTATACCTATGTGTATAAATATATATATTGCAATTACACTGTTTTCATGCTTCCTACAAGCACAGTTCCTGGGGCTAAGACAAGGTACACGTGTGGCAGGGGGAGGAAAGGGAGAGATGGAAGGAGAGGAAACTGCCGCCGGACACGGAGGTTCTCCTCTAACCCCCATTTTTTACACTAATGGAATGCACCCTGTGACTGTTTCTACTATTTAAGGAAAAAGGTTCCTATACAAAATCCTGTGGTTTTGAAGTGATCCTTTTATAGGCATAAAGAAATTTTTCCACATCCCTCTATTTGATTTCTTTTTTCACTCAGACCTGACTACTCAAATAGATATTTACAGAATATTATGCACTGGAATCAGACACTTCATTCCTATTCTTGGTACTAGAGATCAAATATCCCACCAGTTCACCACATAAAGCCACAGGGATGCAAACTGGAGTCAGTTTAGCTGTAGGGCAGTGCAAGAGAGAGTGGAATTTGGTCCTATACCCATCCTGAGGGATTTTCAGCTGGCAATGCCCCACCACAGAATTGAACATGCTGTATGTCCTGCAGCGGGTTCGCCATAGTCACAGCGCTCTCTAATGAGTTGTTTACTCTCGTGCTTCTCAACAGTGGTGAATATTAATGGCATTTGCAATGTCCTCGATTTGGAATAAGATTAACTATATGTTAACCCTGAGTTAATAACGCAGGTTTTTAGGGTGTGTATCTTAAACAGCAGCTGGATGCAATGCACAACCTGCACCTGGAGCAGGGACATGAACACTCATCTCTCCTGTCCCAGAAGTGGGAGATGTGGCATTCACATCTGTTCAGGCCCAGAAAACGGTGAGCACACCCCGCATCCTGGACAGTGAGTTGCCAGCAGTGATGTGGGACAGGGAGGTGATGTGGGGTGCCTGAGCTGTGATTGCGGGCACTTGTGCAGGAAGACTCGGCCGGGCAGCATGCATCACGTGCGAGGTGGGAGACATCCAGCCCAAGGGCAGATGCTGAGCTGCTTGGCCTGGCCAAAATGCTGGGATGCAAGGAAGCAAAGCAAACCTTAGGGATTTACAAGGAAGCCCACAGACACGTGAGAGCTCCCTGAGTCCCTCTTCAGGCACCAATGTTCTTGGGGGCATCTGGGCACAGACGTTAAGCTGGGGACCCAAAAGCAGCATTACACAGCTCAGTGCTTCGTGAGGACCAACACAATCTTTAACTTATTACTCCAGACTATACAGTCATATACTGTGCTGGAGGTAGCTTTTCTGCACAAAACTACAAAACAAGGGATTTACAGAGCCCCAGTAGCCGCTCAGAGCCAGATGTCTACTATCTCATCACATATATATGCTGCGCAAAGATGCTGGCGCTCATACTTTCCTTCACTACTGTGGAGACATGCCTGGTACCACCAGTTTGCACCGACATAAATAACAACCTCTCCAAGCATCTCCCCTACAAGTGCTGGGGGAAGGGGCAAGGACATATGTTCCAGATGGAAATACAACCGGGGGTTGTGCCCTCGGTGCCTTCAAGTTATGTAATTTTATCTCAATGAAACCTGAGTAGGAGTGATTCCTCCACAAACTGCATTGTATTTGGCTGCTTGCACACTTACTTTTTTATGAAAGTAGAGGGACTGGTAACAGGGATGATGACAAAACTACTGCAAAGCAGCTGAGACTCCCAGTATATGGTAAAAAAAAAAAAATTAACACGCTACGTGGTTCCCCCTTGACAGATGAGGCACGTTTACTTATTCCTGCTTTAAGTGATGTAAATCTCTGACTTCAGAAGAATAAATCCTGATTTACTCCCACACTGAATGAGTGGAAAATGCTGAAGTTGGATTTTGGATCAGTGGTACAGATCTCAACTCTCCAGACTTTGAGGACTCTCAACTTGAAATCATCTTTTAACTGCATATGAGGCCACCAAGGAAAATTATGTGATCTAGATATGCTTCCAGATCATCTAGAAGGAATGATTAAGGCCAGGCTGAAGATATATTGACAGAAAGGGGATGGAAAACTAAGTGATGCCTGCCCACAGAGGGACAAACTCATAGCCCTCTCCCAAATTGTGGGTGGTCTATTGTGCATCGCTCTAGTCAATGAGAACATTACACTCATACATGCAAACCTAATTTGAAAGACCATTATTTAAACTGAACAATGAATGTATTGTAACCTCATCATTTGTGCACACTGAGCCTCAGCCCTCCATTCTGCTCCAGTACATAGTAGCCTCTTCGAAATCCTGCAATTTGATTTAAAAAAAAGAATGCTGTGGGCGTAAAGTTAGCGTAGAAGCACACAGACCACTGATGACTGTTTTCATCCGCACAGAGCATAAGGCAACCAGATGATTTATTTTTATTGGCACTGCAGGCAGATAAGCTTCCACTATTATGAGGGAGAGAAGTGCGGGTTGGCCCAGGCTGTCAGCCAGAGCACGCCCAGCAGAAAGTCTACAAAACCCAATTCAGTAATTACATCCTCCTCAAGGACGTATTGCTGAGGAAGGCCAGGATCTCTGCTTCTCCCATTGCACTCAGAAATAACCAGGGGTGCTCCTAGTCAATGAAGGGCCCAGACTGTTGTTGATTTTTGTAAATGTTGTGGCATGTCATGGGACATCACGGCTGCGCTGCAACTGAACAAAAAATGTCCAACTTAAAATAAGAACTAGACACTGAGGCTGAAAAATAGAAATCCTCCATAAAGGTGCTGAGACCTGCTGCCGCAAACCCCCTTCACAGACTCCGCCGGGGTGAGGGCAAGGGCAAGGTGGAACATCTCTGCTTGGAGAGCTGCATCCCGGGGAGGCTCACCAGCTCCCAGGGAGGCTCACCAGCTTCTCCCCCTCTCCCAGGCAGGTTCAGCTCCACGTAGCCCACCCCTTGCCAAACCTGTTCACAACCTCCCCCCCACACCCAGCAGCCTGTCCCACCGCCCCCCTCGACTGCCTCACTGCTGCACTTCATCTCCTGCCTCCCACGGGCAGGGAGGGCAGCCTGCGGTTATTCTCATTTTTCCCCTGTGACCACTTCAGCAGGGCCTTCTGGTATACAGAGCTCACTGGAATGAATCTTTTCCCTTTGGTTGTTGCTCTCCTAGCTTCTACAAAACAACATTTTGTGGTCACCTGGCCTTTGTCATTCAGGGAACAAACTTTTGATGGATATTCCCACTCTTGCCAGGTTGTGGCTAATTTATCCAGATCCTACGCTTTCCTTGAAGGAGACCTTGATTATCATGCAAATCACGTTTTTACCCTGTTCCTCTGAGATCTCAAGTGGGAAATGAATTTTTTTGGATTAAAGATTGCTAGAGGATTCTAGCAAGTAAAAAGCCTATGAATACGAATGGATGATCAGGGACGAACATCAAATGATATTAACAGCACTGCAAAATTACTTTAAATTTCAGTGTTGTGGGTCTGTGTGCCTCCACAGTTGTACTCACATTTCTTGGACGGTAGCATTGTACTTTGTATCCCCTTTTGCTGAGAAGGAAACAAGGCAGCTCTCCTGCGGCTTCAAGGCCAACAATGAAGACATCCCAAAGAAGAGCAAATTACAGCTCCATATACACATGGACATGCTTTGGGCTTGTCCTAAAGCATCCACAGATGTTCCTCCCAAAAGAAGGGATTTTATAATTGGTTTTTAAGTCCCTTGTTGTGGGAAAATGTTGCTTTTGAGCAAGTTTTTTTCCAGTGGATTTAAAATATGACACCTGTAGTTTAAGTTTCTAATTTCTGGAAAACAAAATGCCTTGAGAAATTTAAATTTCATTTTTCCATCTCTGGTACCAGGCCTAACAACTCAAAAAATATCAGAGGGTTTTTTCCCTCTTTTTTATCCCTCTCTCTTTTACCCTTAAAGCCTCCGCAGCTGCCCGGGTGCCTCCCGCCTTTCCCACGTGCCTTACCAAATCGGTTCCCCTGAGTGGCACCAGGACCTCACCGCCCCATCTCCCCCTGGCACTGCCTGCATTTTGGTGGGGGGCCAGCAGCCTGTGCGTGCCAGCCATGCAGGGGAGAAGCTGCACCCCAGGTCACCCACGGGCACCAATGGGACACCCCGGGTCAGACACCCAGTCGGGTGCTGTGTCCAGGGGCTGCTCCAGCGCTCCTTCTCCTCCCCGTTTTGCAGCCAGGGCTTAGCAAAGGTCTGAATTTCCTTGAGCCGGCAGCTGGGCGCGCTTAGTGCTTTCTGCTGCTGGCTTTGAAGATCAGGCCTCGGAGGGCAATGTGCTTTCCACGATGAAATCTGGTTGGAAACCGTAAAGATCTGAGGGCTCCCTCAGCTGGAAAATGAGATTCAGCTTACCTGAACGTCAGGTCATCTGGGCTGGAGTTAATAAACAGCTTGGGAAGGATGGGGGCAAACACTGATGGAGTTGCTCGTAGGAGCCTGTGAGGTTGGTTTCCTGCAGGGCCGGGTCCTTCACACTGCCTCAGCCGCTGCCTTATGGCTCCTGCTGCCCTCCCTGGTGGCCAACGCTTGCCTGGGCCAAGGGCAGCGGGTGCTGAGGATGGACCCAGCCCATTGCATGTCCCAAACCTGTGGGGACTTCATGGCCTTCAAACACCTCCCCCATCAGGACTGGGTGAAAATGGCCACACGCCACCATGGGCAGATGGACAGACAGCGCAACCTCACAAGCCTCCTCTTGGTGGGAAATGCAGCTGAAACATCCAACTGGTTATTTGTACCTGTCACCCAGCAGGCCAGGCCCCAGGTACTGGCGACACCAAAACAGACTGTCTTGTGTTCCCAGGGTTGTCCTACCTGCATCCCTAACCACATAGCCAAAGTCCTTATTTTCCTCCCCCAGAAATGTCTATAGAGGTGGAAAAAGGTGGATTCTGCAAGAAAACCTTGGTATATAGCAGCTCTGAATATGCTGAACTGCTTGTAGAGATGTCCCTGCTCTGACTGTACGCCCACCTCCCTGGAGCATCCCACACGTCCTCCTTCCCTGGGAACATGCTGCCCACTACGGGGTCTGAGCACCCCCACGCTGAGCCCGGAGATTTTTTCCAACGTGGGAGAAGAAGGCAGACCCCCATCTATATCACGGGTTGTTTCTGGGACTGTCTGCGCAGGCAGGGCTCTGCCCAAGCTGTCAGGAAGCTGTGCAGTGAGATACCTCACTTTGGAAGAGGGGACAGGGACAAAGGCAAAAAATGCAAAAAACACACCAAAAATGCGACTTCCGGTTGCCATGGCTGTAATTCTCCTTGTAACCCCACACCACCGCAGCTGAAAGAAAAAGAGAAGGTGGTTCAAGGCAGCCAGGGGCTCCGCCATGGGGATGCCGTGGCCTTCAGAGGACACATGGGGGGACGGCAGGTGTTGTGAGGGGCTCCTCCCAGCAGGCACCGGTTATGGCAGTGCTCCTTTCCATGGAAGTTTCAGGGCCCCGGCATGCCTGGACTTGGACCCCTTCTTCTACCAAGGCATGAGTGCCTCCAAAGCAGGGACCCCACCACTGCACCCTCTACCCCTCTCCTTTTGGGCATCACACCATGAAATGGGTGCAGTGGGAAGGGACCTCTGGAGGTCATCTTGGGACTCAGGTCACCAGTCCTTACCCTGTTTGCCCATCTCCTTCTAGTCAAGGATGAGATTATCCCCTTCAGCTGCCAGAGGCTGAAAAAAATGTGACTCAGATCTGATTTTGTACCATTGCTGTTAGATTTTCTGTTCTGTGCAGGGGAAACAATGAAAGGTGAAATCCCTGTAGGGAAGGATTTATGAAATTCTGCAGGAAATTGGTATTACAGATAATTGTTTCCTGCTGAGGGGATCTAACAGAACTTTGCAGAAAAGCTGCCCTTTTCAGCAATATCCACTGCAGCGTACCTAGGCACAAAAGTCTGTCTCTAGCATAAATGTGCTTCACTGCGCATTTTCCTGCTGCACCTGAAATCTAATATGGGTTAATTCCACTGGGATTTCCTTTAAAAGAGACACCACAGTGTAAATGATAAACCTGTTAAATTGCAAATGAGGTGAAATGGTGGGTGCTTTGGCCTCTGGAGAACAAAGACTTTGATTCTTAATGGTAGCTATTGAGACTTACCTGCCGAAAACGTGTAGGGAAAATTTATTTACTATCAGAACAAACCCTCCCCTCCTAAGCAGGCTCGTACTGCCAGAAGGCACCAACTTTGTTTCATAACATTTGGCTGAGGATAAAAAAGACACTTAGGAGCAGCTTCTTTTTTGTATCTGTTTCCCAGTATTTTGAGAATATGTCCTTTATTTCTCCCTGTTGAAGATACCCCATTAAAATAAGCCAGCATTAATAGAATAATAAATATGACAATTGATGTAATACTAGCTTTTACTACTGTATACGGTCATGGATATGCTTGTACACATCCAGAAAAATCCATTTTTTTTCTCTAAGCCAAGACACCTTTGGTAAGCTACTCTGAGCTGCAACAGTGTTAACCGTGGATGGGAGAGTGGGCCCTCGGACAAGTTCTCCTCTTCACTCTTCCACTGAACTTACTGAAGTAGACTGATGGCACTTGCTGGATCAGGTACTGCTGTCCATTGAATGAAGTCCTCTTACTCAGCTGCCTCTGACAGCTCTAGACTTGAAGCAACAGAGACTTTGACCTAGACAAAAGAAAACTGCTGCTTGTAATTATCACAATCAGAACAAAACCAAGAGCACTGTGACTGTTTTATTAATAGCGTGCTTTGCTGCTCCCAACCTTTTCAAAATCTGTGTATCTGGCTCTCCAAGAATATTACTACTTGGACTTATTTCATATGGATCGTGAAGGATAAAGACATTCCCAAAAGCTCTCTTGCCAGCTCTGCTGCTCTGCCAGCATCAGTAATTTGAGAAGGAATGATGATCCCTTTGAAATATGGATTGCAGCGTGGCTGGAGTACGGGGCCCAGCCAGATACACATGCGTGGACAGATCTACAGAGGATTCATTTTCCGTCCCACAGTAGCCCTCATCTTCCCTCTTCTGTTGCTCTTCAGTTTTCCTACTGAGGACACATGTAGGCAGAGAAGACACCAAATCTGATCTTTGCAATCATTTCAGAAACATGCCCCCACATCAGGCTCTCCTCCTGATTATAGGAAGAGAAGCCAGCGGCAGAAGGTTGGAGCAGAAAGGAGCTCAGATCTCATGTTTTCCTTACATGTCTCAGTAATAGCTTTATGAAGAATTAGAGCATTTTTGCAGGACTGAAGGGTGCTGACGGCATCTGGTTTAACATGATAAACCTTGCTTGTCATCCCAAATTTACTGGCTATCAGATCAGCTCGTCTGTTACATTGATATAGTGGCTCACTGACATCATCAGGAGTGAATGTGTTACATCGATTAAGCCTTTTACAGTCCAGCATGGATTTAGGTAAACTGCAGTAAATGAAGGGCTTAATGAGAAAAACAGCCTGCGCGTGTAGAGCCCTACCCGAGACATATATTTGAAAAGTGCAAGTGTCTGTTACATGGACCCCTAACTGCTTTATCAGACGAGAGGAGAAACCTGGCAAAGCTTAACGATCTCATGGCAAGACATGTGAACTTGGTTGAAAGATGTCTGTCAGATCACCGAAACAGATACTCAGGCTGCGGGAAGGGGTGCTGCCATCCCAATGAAGGCGTTCCCAGCACACGCGCTTCAGCTCGTCATCTACCCAGAGAGCTTCCTGGGAGGTAATCGCTTTTTCAGGAGCAGGATGAAATAGCTGTAGTAGAAGAGCAACTACGCTCTCTCTCGCTCCCTGTAAGTCACAGGAGTCTGATAACCGGATTTCTGTAACTATTTTGAGCTCTATCTCGAGGACAGAGGCACATGGACAGACATACTATGCAATGTAGTAGACGAGTTGGTTAATGGAGGAATTTTATACCGTGTTAGGAATGACTTCAAGCTGTTCTTGTACAGCTTTATTGACGGGTGGCAATATGAGTGGCTTTGAGCCTGGCGTCCCATGACCCATCCAGCTTCCACACATGCAGCAGCCGCCAGACTGCAGAGTCCACCCGGCTCCACCATTCCCTATCAGGCCATCAGCAGCAAGGGCAATGGAAGAGGGAATATCTGGTTTCTGTGATGGGTATGTTCATCACTTCTATCCTGGACCCCTCTTAGAGAATGGGAGAAGGGGAGTACTACATGGGAGAAAACATACCCAACCCAGGCTAGTGGCAGCCTCTTCCATTGTCACCCTTGTGCCATACTCGTCACGACTCTCCAGCTGCAAAGAGCCAGCCAGCACCACCCCCCACCGTGGTGGCTATACCGATGGGGAAGAGCAGCAGCAGCTGTGGTTTGAGCAAGAGCAGCTCCAGCTGCTGAGTTCAGAGCCCAGGGCACAGCCGCAGAGCATCTGAGCGACCCCGAACACAGCCACCTTGTCTGCAGGGCTGGGTGGCAGAGAGGCAGGAGGCAGGCTCCGGTGGCCAAGCCCAGCTAAGATGGCAACACCTAGAGTCACCCCTGTTGCAGAAGTCCAAGTTTTTAAAGAGGTTCTGGGAAGGGGTGTACAAAAGGGGGAACCTAAATCCTTAGGCAGCTGTGAATTGCTGTCTTGGATTTAGGCACCTAAGTGCTTTTTTGGACCTCATCCCAAACACTTCATTGAGTGAGTGTTGCATTAACAACAGCCCGGTCAGAGGATAAGCAGCAACAGAAATGCTCCAAGCTGCTCTTTTAATGCATCCTAGGATGTGAACAAATGATCACTGCAGAAACAGCTGTACTGGGTTATGGTGTCATTGCCCCAAGCTGTTTCCTTCATCACTTCTACAAGGAAATACCCCTCAGCAGAGCTTTCCTCGCTGGCTTCACTGCAAAACCATCAGCCTAGTGCACTCCAGAAAACTAGCCAGGCTAGTACCACTGACAGTGTTGAAATGGATTTGCAGCTCCCACCATCCATGCCTCTGACCCTGTTAGGGAGGAAGGTGGCTCCTGGGGGGTGGAGGAGGACAGCATCTTACAGTAGTATTGCTATTTCTGTAGTGATTGTTTGCTTCTTTTCTTAAATATGGAGTGGCCACTTGTAAGGACCTGAGCTACACCCTGAGCTTCGCAACTCGCTCTTCAGCTTGCCTTCTGAGATGTGTCAAGTACTTACATGGTTTGTGGTGCTTTTCATGACCACTAAGTTCATATTCAATAGAAGAGGAACAGATGCTCTTCTAGAAATGACGGGAATTAAATGTAAGGCTGCATGTGCCGTTTTTCACTTTGGGCAAGCGTACTCTGACTTTGGAGGATACACGGTCGCAGGTGCATGCTGCCTGCAGGGCACAGCAAAAGGCAGAGCTGAAGAAGACTCATTCTTATTTTAACTTTCTCCTTGGAGTGGATGCAGCTCGGCTTCTCTGATGTTGTCTGCCTGACTATAAGTTGTACGTGCAGGGGAGGGTTTAATCTCCTTTCAAACAGCAGTTCATTCGGAGGCTGGCTGGCTGCTTTTCTCCCAGAGCCTTTCTGAGGACAGACAAGGCACTCCAAAACAGCTTGAACGAAGGAACTCCTTCTAGGTTCAGGTCTTTGTAAGGTGAAGGGAGGTCTTGGGATGTCCCTCTCAATCTGGCAGGGGGATGTGGGACCCCCCCAGAATAGGGACTTGTCTGTGGGGATGACTGGGTTTGGGCAGAGTGGTGATGCAATTAAAGAGTGTGAGTGATATAAATGTCCCGCAGCACCCCGGTCTTTAAACTGCCTGCCTCCTAATGAGCGTCTGTGTGACGCTTCTGTATCACAGTGCTGCAATATGCCCAAATATCAGGGGCGAAGCTTGAGCCAGCGAAAGAAAGGATGTGATAAATTAAGGCTTCCATGGTGGCTGTTTCTGGTCCAAAGTACAGAAAATATGGTGTAAGTAGAGGTGTAATTTCCACTGATGAGTCTGAAAGCCCTCTAGTGAATCAGGGGGCTGCATAAATTGTACAGAAGGTGGCCTCAGACCAAAATAACCTAGTAAAATGCACATGGATGCCTTCTGATTAATCTGAATGGGACTTTGCCTAATAAAAATCTATTATTTGGCGCTTGGTTCCATTTTCCCTCTGGTCCTGGACAGAAGGAGGGAAATGGAAGAATTCAGCGTCACAAGAAAAGCATTTTGGTATGAGAACTTGGATTTCTCAACCTTCCAAGCAAGATTTCTTTGTCATATCAGTATCAGCTTCTACAAGATACGACTTTCAATGACTTTCAAACCCAAATACAATCCCTACAGACCTGCCAACCTTTATGGTGCAGGCTGACATTCTGTTGTTGGTGCTGCAATCCTTTGCACAGTTGCTGTAACTTAAAGGTTATGGAGCAAAACCATGTTTCCGTAATGCTGCTCAGATAAGTTCTTGGCAAAAGTACTTTTCCAAAAAAGTGTCTCCTGTCCAGTCCCTCCAAAAGCAATTCCAGTGGAGAGCAGGTAAGAAATGGGAATGGCAGCAGTATCTGCATAAGTGCATACCCTGCTGTAAAATAATATGAGAGCAAATAAGAGTTAAATTCAAGACTAAAATATACATGCTCAAGGCAAGTTTATTACTGTGGGTCCAAAGACACATCCCCACTCGCTTTTCTAAACCTGTCCACCAGCGGGTGTGAGGGGGAAGGAAAGCAGCTTGGCGAGCATGACTCTCTGCGGGGATGCTCTGTGCAGCTATATTTTTCTTTTTTTGGATTCCCACTTGAAGCAGAGGTGGGTCTGTACCACCCCCACAGATAACAGCACACTCCTTGTGTGATTTCATAGCTTTAAGTCAGGCATTTGGAAAAGATTTTTCTATGAAGAATGGATTTGAGCCATAATCCTTTGACCCCCTGGCCCGTTCAAGACGTCCGTGACATGTCATTGCTCTCTGATAACGATTCTCCACGCTGCCTCTGCCTGCTCCTGTGGCGGTGAGCTGCTCCGGGGCGGGTGCACGTCCCTGGCCTCACTCCAGAGCTCTGGGATCTGTGTAATCTCCAGTGTCAAGATGTGTTTAGATACGGAAAGCTGCGACACTCTGGTATATATCAGCTAGATAACAGGAGCATCCCCCCTCCCGAGGAGACAGATGCCCGGTGGTGGGTGTTGAGCCACTGAGGACCCATCCCTCTGCAGGCTTTCTGCTTGCTCTTTAACCCTGGATGACAGTCACATCTTCCAGGGGCTGTTCTTTGGAAGATAAACATAGCTTTTCTGGTTCAAAAATTACAAGCCATTCTCACATTTTTTCTCTTTAACGGAGAAGGACTGTAATTTCAGCTTTTTGGGTGAGGCTTTTTGTGGGAACGCACTGGCATGAAGGGGTCTTGCAAACTCTTGTTGAACTTTTTGAGTACAGAGAAACCTTTCTTCATGCTCTGCCCTTGCTATCGTGCTCAACTTATGGAAAAAACCCAACCAATCTACTATAGATAGTTTTCTCCCCTTGATCTCTCAAAAACCAGCTCATGTAGATCTGCAGGAGGGAGGCAGTATTTCAGAAAGGACAGTGCTGCCCTTTGAAGCATAAGGTTTAAAAATTAATGTTACCACAGCTAATAGCTGAAATTGGTGAGCTAAACTTAAATAGCTATTACTTAAGTCCTTATGGAACTACTAGGAATTATGCCACAGAGCATTTATAAAAAGAGCCTTTTTATTGTGTGCTGTGGTTTTGTATTAAAACGCACCATTTCAGCGATGCTCCCCACTCCCCAGCATGAACCTGTGCTCCTTGGGGAAGGGCGTGCTGCAGAGGCTCCAGCACGAGCTGTACCCAAAGCCACGCTGCTCAAACCTCGGCAAGTGCTGTGAGAAGGATGGTCTCGCCATTTTGAAGCTGTGTTTATCTCCTGCCTTCTGAAGGCAAGCAGGAGGACTATCATGCCAATAGCTGGCCCACAGCCTAGAGCCACCGGTCCAAATCCCCGTCCTGCTGCATGCCCCTGCCTGGCCGTACGCAGGTCCCTCAACACCTCTGTGCCTCTCTAAGTGGCAGTGACGGGGCTGGGGGAAGGGCGTAACCTGCTCTGGGGCAGGTTTCCTTCATTTTGCCAATAATTACAGCCCGGCCAAAGCTTTGAAGAGTGCAACCCCTCCAGACCCTATTTATTGATATTTACTGCTGTAACTATAGGTTCTTTTCCCATCAGTACATATTCTTGTTTGTTCCTTATAAACCTCAGGGCTTCAGTTGTATCTTACAGCAGTGATTTTCACAGCATAACTGTATCAGTGGAAATAAATAAGAATCCTTCTATCAGTACTGTATTTGCCATCTTCCAGCTACTTGTTTATACATATATGTTCAGGAAAACGTTCCCAAACCACCTTTCCTGTTTCTACATTACTTCACACACCTTTATCAACCTGCCCATGTGGATCTCCTACCCCAGGTGCCCCAGTATTTCAGACTATTCTCCCAGATAAAGAGCTGCTCAGCACACACCACATGTTTGCGAGTTAAATTGTATTGCTGAGAACATGTTTGCAGCTGTTTTGAAGATGAAGTTGCTTTTTTTTCAAAGTATACTTGCAATCAGTTTCATGAAAAAGGCCAAGAATGTTTAGCTAATGCCTGTGGGCAACCTGTGTTTGCTCTCATTCTTCGCTGTAATTCCAACAGGCCAGTATCTGCTCTCACCACAGTAAATCTGGAGTCACAGCTGGATGGTGCTGAGGTGTAGCTTGAAATTTGGTGAGAGGACAGGGTGCACTGGATATTGAGCATGACCCAATGGGCTGCTGAGTGTTGGCTGGTAGCTGCTAACCACTCACAAGTAATGGTGAAGTGGGCATTTTCCCTGGAGATCACCAACATCTTGTGCGAACACATGAGATCCGACCACGGCCTGCTTTTCTTTTACCTTACTTGAAATGTGTTTTCCATCAGCACTAGTCCACACAGTGATGTTAACAGGATCTACAACTCTTGCTAACCCTTTCTTTTTGACTAGAGAAATCAAGGTAAAACCTTGCCTGTGCCTGAAAAAAGACCATTTTCCGGCTGCATCCATTTCAGCCACGACTTCACTTCCCAGTGTCTGCAAGACTTCACTCCTTAACGAGTGATGCTCACATCACCAGCAGAAATGACTATGTGGCCATCACAGCTTGGCCTCCATATGTACCTTCATGGAGACTGATGGAGCTGTGATAACGTCTGCATTGTACCATTCGTGTGCCCTTGTACGTAATACATCAAATCCATATTACTTTATTAAGTGAATGCAGGGATTAGCCTTGTCTAGGAGGAGTAAGGATCCAAATTTTAAACTAGGAAAAATAGGACCAATCCAGAACCAATATGCTTTGCTAGTGCATTAACTATTCCCCTTTCATCTTCCCCTACCTTTAGGGACGACCCTCTCCATCCCCAGTCCCAACACCTTGCTGGGTGGCCAGCTGGAGCTCCTAACCCTGCTTGAGAGCTTTTCAGCTGAATGACTGTACAGATATTTTGGTCAGGAAACTCCCCCAAAAAATGAGGCCTAACTGTTCTGTTCTCACCTGGCTGACGGGGGTAATTACTGTGATAACTTCCCATCTCTCCTGGGTGTTATGATGAGAAACTCATTAATATTTGCTGAGTACCCTGAGCCAAGTCCTTGAATGAAAAGCTGTAAGGATTATTTTAACAATACTTAACACTTCAAAAAGTGCAAAGCAAACTTCAAAAGTTTTGGGAGCCCTACCTAATTTTCCCAAATGTAAACCAGCTAAATTCTGAAGGGTAATTTGTATGCCACACCTCAGCCTTTCTGGCAGTCTTCACAAGGTTCAGGTGTCTTCACACACACAGTATGTGTGTACTCTTCCTCCGTGTTAACTATTCTTTTATTTTTTAGCTTTTTTCCCCCATTTTTTTCCTCCCTCCAGCACACATTCTTGTGTCATAGTTTAGAACTCTGAGGTACATCTGACATAGATAGTAGCTGAGTCCTTATATTAAAGGCAAATATGCTCCTTTAGTGCACTGAACTATTACTCCTCTCCAGCAGCCTGTGGCCCAACACCTTGCACAGGCACTGACTGCTGTGCCTTAAATCATCCTGGCAGAATGGTCACCACCCGGCATCATGAACTATTTTCCTCTATTCAATACAGACCCACACGCATCCCATCTGCTTCTTTGGGATGCATAGGAAGCGATAAAGTAGTTCAAGAACTGCATCCCCAAATACCAGCTCAAAATACAGCTAAAGAAATGCCAAAGAACTGGCACATGAAAACATCCCCTCTCCATGGCAGTGCTTAGTGTTTCCCTTGATGGAGCTATAAAATATCTGAAGCTCCTCTATTTCAAACTAAAAAGAGGCGCCAATTCTATAAACAGGTGATTACTGGCGGGATGGGTAACGTGACGTGTTTTCTTGCAAAAGGGTAATAGCTGTTTTGTTTATGACTAGCATCTGTTCTAAGAAAGTTTAATATATCATTGCTGTAACATGCCGTATAGGACCGACAGGAGGAAAAAATAAGCACAGGTTTAATAGCACATCTGTGGCTAGTTAGTTATGGTAAACTTCAGGTATGTGGTGATTTCAGTGTATGTTCCTAAATATATCCCCGGCAACTGGATCTAAGACAAAAACTTACAGTCTTTCAGGGGATAATTAATGTACCTAGTCACTTCAAACCACACCAAATTATGAAGAAATCTGCTTGATTTCAATGTAAAAACCACTAACGCAGGATCACCTCCAGAAATGAGGCTCCAAGCCTGCAACAAGCTCGGTAGGAATGGCAGGAAAGCTCCAGCCCCGAGCAGCAATGCCAATGATGGGACATAAAACATAAACAGAGGACTCCCGATCAGGGAGGTTTTGAGGCCAGAGGGAATTATAAAGGCAGAAAGCAGCAATAACTTGCACCGAGCAGAGCAGGACTTCCCATTCACTCATCACACAGCAATGGCACGCAGCAGCACTGTTGCTGAAGAGCTGGCTGGTGTGCAGCATGCCTGTGTGTTTTTCCTTTCCACTTCCCTGTGCATTAATTCATCTGTATTCCCCCCATCTGGCCTGTCTCTCTCGTGTTTGCGTGTTTCTATTTTCCACGATTTCTGTCCATAATGGCCACTCACTCAGACTTGCAGGCGCTGCTCTTCGTCTCCCGAGGAGCCGAGCCCTGGCGTTCCCTGCTCACCCAGGCATGCGGACCTGCTTTACCGTGTTCTGCGGGACGCTGATCTGAACCTGACCGCTGTGACACTGGGGACAGCTTTACCGCTTGCTGGGTTCCTGCAGCCCCTCCATGCTCCTGTCCAGGTACCTGCCTTTGCCGCACACAGCCACTGCTGGTGTTTGAACCATGGTTTCTTTGCCCTTCTTCTTGCCCCCTGCAAGCCATGCAAAGCAGAGGGGCAATAATGGCTCTCTCCTCTGTTGCCCCATCGGTGTCACCCTGCCCCATCACACTGATTTTCACCCACTTCAGGAGTCCTCAGTGGCAGGGCAGAGGCTTTAGTGCTCTTTTCTCTTCCGCAAACCCCGTTTGTATGCTTTTCTTGCAGCCATGTTTAGTTCTTCCAGCCTTTTCGAGGCTGAAGCTCTAAACTGAAGAATGCCCAGTTGCGGTCCCCGTCCCTGGAAAGAGCCAGGAGAGGGAGATCTCCCCAGGTGGCCGCAGGACCATCGGCTTTGCAGGGGAGCAATGCTCCATCAGTTGTGCACGTTTACTCTGACCATCAAAAAGCAGAATTGCTTTCCTACCTCCTCTGCTTTTCTTCATCCTTGCCCTTCTCCTGGCAGTCATGGTCTGCACTGCAGTAGCCACCTGAGACCACAACCCCATTGATCTGGGCACTGAGCTAAGGCAAAACCAGAGCAACGTCTGCCCAAAGAGTTTGCTCTCTAACAGGCAGAGGGCAAGATGCAGCAGGAGCAAAGGGAGTCCCTGAAAGCTGCATGGCTGCTGAGGAGCACAGCCCGTCACAGCACTCAGACATCCCAAACCACAGACTAATGGCTTCATGTGTTACACCAGCCCTCTGGGCAATCCCACTTGGACACGACTTGGGGCTGCCAGCTGTCATCGGTCATTAATTGTGAATCCAGCCCAAGAGATTCCTCAGATTGTCTCAAAAATCATGCAATTTGCTTTCTGGTGTCTGACCTTGGAGCTACGTTTAGCTCGGGTTTTCAGGCTTTTCTCTGTAACAGGAGAGCTAGAAGCAGGGGCGGCTGTTTTCTTTTTTTAGGAGGCAAGCTCTGTTTCAACTTGAGGCCCTTTGACTTGACTCGAGGGAAATCTTCAGTGACTGCAAGACTCCAGACAAATCTGCAGAAGTGCCTCCTTCCAAGGGCTGCACCTCCCTTTGCAGCCCACGAAGTATTCTCAGAAGAGGTCTAACAAAAAATACCCCCAGGTGCAGAAAGGCAGCTCTGGGGTGTGCTGTCCTCTGTGCTTTTTTCATACTCTCTGCAGGCTGTGACCTCCTGAAGACAAAAAGATGCCCCTTCCTTTCACCTTGACATTTTTCAGTAAATGATCCAGTGGCAGTGGAGTGGCAGCGCCAGCCTGTGCCCCCCTCTTCCCACCCCTAAAGCCAGTGCCACAGCAGCTTTCCCAATGGAGAGCTGAGAGCTCGGGCAGTGAGGACTGGTTCTGCGCGGTGCCTCGTAACTACCCAACAGGGAGCAAAAGCTTTTTGGCTCGGGAAGGAGGGATGTAAACAGGAGGGATCCTACAACCAAGGAGAACAAACAGCTCTGAGCTGCAGCCATGTGGATGAGAAAATCACGCCAGAATTTTTTTCACACAGGACAGTAGAGACAGGTATTTAAAAAACCCACAACTCCCAATTTGCCTGTCAGATTCAAGATATTTAAATAATAAACCGTAACTTGTGCCAGCACGGCTTCCTTGATGAAAACTTGTGCTATCGTCACACCCACAAGAAGCTGCTCTGTGATAAAACTTAAACTTTCTACTGATCAACCGTGTCAGCTACAAGGCTTTACCATGGGAAAATACGGGGGGTTCCCAACCAGCAAAGCCATGGAGAACTCCACAGGTACCCTGCAGGGACGGGGTGTAAGGTGCCTGGGTGGGGTCCTGCTGGAGGTCCCCCTGCCGCCAGTGGCATTGCCCTTGGCGGATGCTTCATGTGTCAGCGGCTGCAGGCTCAGAGCCTCACTGCTGGAAGACAAAAGGAGATGTCTGTAGAAAAGCAGGCCAATGACGATTACTCCCAGCGCCCTACGAAACCAGGGCACCAGGAAACCTGTAGTCGGTTCTGGGCTCTCCTGCAGACTTCTCCCGTGACCTTGGGCTCATCACATAACTTCACTGCCCTTGTTTTCCTGCTATTAACTAGAGCACGTATTGAATAGGACTCAATTTATGAACACGTGTAAAGCGCTTTGATAGCCTAGGGTAAAAGTCAATTAAGACATGGCGAGCAGTTGATGGGCCCAAGCAATTGCTGAAGTAAATGATTCACAAACATACTCTTTTGAGAGTGTCATTAAATCAAAACAAATTGGCAAATTATTCACCTGTTTCTAGAGGCTGACTAAATGAGGGGAAGGGGAGAAGTAAGGTATGATTGGACCCGATGATCTTAAAGGTCTTTTCCAACCAAATAATTCTATGATTCTATGATTCTAAGTGGGAAAGCAGGCAACCAAGCTTCAAAAATGCTTGTGGATGCCACAGTGAAAAACTATGGCGAGGACGAGCCCTTTGGGCCTGCGGCCGGGTGCTGGCAGGCACAGCGAGGTTTGAAAGGGTCTCCTCTGGTCCTTCTCCATCCTTGATGGACCCCAGTCGTCCCTTCTGCAGATTTTCCTCGTGCTGAGAAGGTTGATGTCTTTCTTCTCAGCTGAGCCGTGTGTTGAGCTCAGCGGCGGAGGGAGGTGGCAGGAGGTGCCTGTTCAACTTTTCAGAGGAAACAACCTGCCCCATGTAAGACCGTGTTCCTGGCAGGGCTGCCACTGCTGGGGCAGGCTCCTGGGTTGTCTTTCTGGAAGGATGCACTGCTGTTGGACATGTCCCTGACGTGGCTTCACAACTAAGTGTCCATGGAGCAAGCCTTTGGTGCTTGAAGCTAACCAGACCTTCCAGGGCTCAGCATTTTTTAGCTTGCAAGTGCCTCACGCACGTTTCACCGCTGGTGCGGGACATCAGCTCCCCAATACACAAGGCAACACGTTTACAGGGATGAATGGAAGGAGTAATGGCTGGATGCTGGGCTGGGAAGGCAGCGTGTGACGCCTGCAAGGGCTGGTGCCTGCGGCTTGCTAAGGGCAAAGAAATGTTTCTCCAGGCCGTAAGCATGGCTCCGCGGAGGCGGGGGGGGCTGATGCAGTGCTACCCCGGGAGCTGCCCCGGCTGGGATGCTCTGGCGGG